>APFE030464465.1:12084-44566 GCA_000404065.3 Pinus taeda | reverse complement strand
CTCACTTGTTAAACTAATTAATATATAAAAAAACTCAACAATAAAATAAATAAATAAATTGAATGAATAATTAATTAAATTAATTAAAGCATTCAAGCCGACACTCTACTTATCCAAAAAAATTTATCCCCATTATTATTTATTTCCTTATAAGCATCTCTTCTTTATCATCATTCATAAGTCCTGATGATGGATCCTAGTTGGGATTTGAAACGTTGGCATAAAAATGTTCATACTGTGGGTTCTCCGGTCACTGATTCAATTTTTGAATGTCTGAGATTAAAACATGTAATATGAACATACCTTTGCGTTATGCAAATGTTTTCCAAATTCAAAAAATAAAAAAATATAAAGAGGGTATGTCGTAAAAGAAAAATCAAAGGACAAAAAGAATAAAAAGGTCAAAAAAGATAAAAATATGAACCCCAAGAAAAGAAAGACCATGAAAGTGTGCTAGTCAAAATGTCACCACTATTTACTTTTTATGCAAAATAAATGATTGTGTGCAGTTTGTAACCTATGCCACAATCCATGTTAGTCAAAATTTTTAAACCTGACTATTTCATGTTTCAATTTCATGTCTATAGTTAGAGAATAAAATCTGACCAAACTATTTAATCTTGGCAGATGAGTAGATTAGGTAGAGTAAATAAAAAGGAGCTCAACTATTTAATCTGAGCCCTTGGATGTAATAAGGTTAGATTTAGTTAAATTGCCATTGTAAACAAAATAAAAAATGTTTGATAAGGGTTTTCTAGCTTAAATTCACCCTAATAAAGAGAAGTAAAAATGGTAAGATAAGTAGATGGGTAAGTAGAAGAAATGTTGTAGAATTGCGATGATTGTTAGACAAAAGTATATATATCACCCTCATCATGAAAGTTCTAATTTCCCCTCACTTATTTCACCCTTTACTTAACTAATTTCCCACAATAAGTTTGAAGTACCCAAAATCTTAAGTCAAAGGGGCTCAGAGCATTTCTTTGACTTCTGGAGGGACCAGATCCTCGACCCAATGATTTATGGATCTTAAGTATTAAAATCGCCTCATGAACATTCACTCCCTTCAATTCATTCATTTTCCCCTAATAAATCCCTTTTCCTAAGGTTAAAACACCATTTTCCTAAGGAAAAGCAATTACCCCCATGGATACCCCTTTTTATGAAACCCACAAAAAAGAACTTACCCTAAGTTGTAATGTTTCTATGTAAAAAGTGAAGGAATTACAAAAACACATTATCCTTAGTGCACTTCAATTATCTCCTGCAGTTTTCATATTGAATTTTAACATTATTTATATGTTAATTCTCGAAAAAAATAAAATAAAAAAAATTCCCATATATTTTATTAGACCCCTTTAAAAATTAATATCCCTACTCCAAAGTTTGAAATATAAACTTTATGTTACCCAACTCTGATAAAAGACATAATTAATCGATCTGTTCTTAATTAAAGTCAAACCATCCACCAATCACATCCCACCTGATACCTTAATCCCAACTTTAATCCCTCATTAAGCTAAAACTGTTGTGTTTAATTGCCCATCGGGCCCCTCCACTACCTTCCGTGAAACTCCTGTGCCCTACCACCACACGATTTCCCCACTCCCCATCCAATGGCCCATGTTAATTTCGGAAGGACTCGAGATCTGAATGATACCCCCCCAAAATGGGTTGTTTTCCGCTGGGCCCCTGAAGCGATGTAGCGCTCGATGAGTGGAATCGGGCGGCCTCCCCTCAATACCACCAACCGCCCAAACGCTGTGTGAAGTAAACCATTTACCACTAGCCTGCTACCCACCAAAAAAGTCATTGTTCATCCTGCTACACGATAAATGGTCACTATTCACCCGTACTCGCCAAATTGACTTTTTGCACATAAATAAATAAAAAAGCCCCAAATCATTGTTTTTATCATTCTTAACTATAATTTTCCATACACGAGCCTGTGAACGTTCAAAACTGTCAACCCATGAACACTTGCACTATGAGGACACTAAAATCTCCCAGGTTGCCTTCCAATCTGATTAAAGCCTTTTCAACCATTCAGAAATGCCAATTACCTTGTTCACACCCCGTTTTCTTCAATTCCCGGTATTTAACCCAGAATCCATTGAAAGCCCTGTTAAAATTCCAAATCAATCTCTAAAAATTTCTTAATCGAAATTAAAGGGAACTTTAAATAACATAAAACCCACCTGGAATCGAACCCCGATTACCTCAAAGACTGAAAATTTACTTTGCCTCATTCTTAAATCCACAAGAACTAAGAATGGTTGCCCCAATTGCCATGGATGTCAGGCCAATTATTACTCCTCACCTGGACCTGGACCACCTTCTCTTTGTTGATAAACACTTCCAAATCAAGGAAACCTCTATCCATGAATCCCCTCTGATGTTATACTGCAGATATAGAGACCAATACCTAAACCATGATGACAAAATAGGCCTTTGGGAGTCTAATTTCCCTTGTATCAGTTCCCTGAGGTGCACATATTTCCAGAGATTGTCCACTATTGCCATGCAAACTACATTCCCAGTCAAAGAGCAATGATGTCCCGTGACCAAACCATACTTTTTACCATCACTGTTGAGTCAATCAATGAAATGTTGCAACTACAACCAGGGCATAACTTAACCCCTATTTCCATTGGAGACTTACTAGACAAATTTCCCAAGCTTACGGCTGCCAAGCTTGCTCAAATATTCCAGACTTTTATTGTAGAATAAAAACATACCCCACAAGATACTCCTTCATATAAATATACCATATTTTCTCAGTTTAGCCAAGACATTGTGTCAATGATATCTAGTATATTAGGCTATACAACCAGTGAATACATAGATGAAATCATCTTAGCCTTCATGTCCATTTTTACTCCAGGACAAATCCTTGCTGTCATGTATGATTATGCCAAGTACATAGCTGATAGGATGCATGAAAAATTTCTGAGAATGAGTAATGAAAGAGTCTTTAAGTATTCTTCAGTTTTGTACCACCTTTTCTTATACTACCAAGCTGACAAGTTCCCTTTCTTTTTTTTTGTAGGTAGCAAGTTCCCTTTCACTCTCCAAACGCTTGACACTAAAGGCCATCCTAGGTCAGTAATTTTTTGGACTCCTTTGCTACATAAGTATGATTCCCCATATCCATACACAAATTTCATTGATCTTTTTGTACATCCAGTAATGACCATGAAACTAGGAAGTCCTCCTCCAAGAATCAACTTAGATATCATGAGGATCCTGTAGCTCCCAAAACAACACAAAGTGGGAGATTGGTACTTGTAACAAAATCACACAAAAATCAGGAGATATGGTTATGATTTGGCCCCATATAAACTGCCAAGATACCTCCCAATGAGGTTAATTTCTCTAGATTACTATAGGCAAATAATAAACTTAGATGAGGTGCATTTTGGTAAGGCCAAAAAGAAGACCCAACTCAGAATCAAAAATCAATTAGGCCCCTTTGTATGTAATAGCAGAGAAGCTAGGAAAGAAGCAGAGGAAATCCTTCAGATACTTAAACTAAAACAAAGCTTCATGTTGAGTTATGACCCCTGTGACTTTATATGCAACAGAAGACAAAAAAACAAGATGGCTCCCTGCATTCACCATTGAATCCCCGAGATAGAAAAATATGCAAATCAATTAGAATGGGTGGAAAATAACTCAGTGGAATAGCACTGAAGTAGCAGTTGAAAATGCTCTAATTGATTTAGAGAAAATACTTGATGAAGGTTCTTTCCTTCAGGTGCCAGGAGAATCTCAAGTCCAAGGACAGACCCAAATCCAAGAAGAATCACATGCATAGGGAGAATCTTAGGCACCAAGTGAATCACATATAGAAGAAGAATCTTAGGTGCAAGAAGAGTTAGAGTAGCCAGATCTATCAAAGGAATTAGATCAAACAAGTATACAACATCCCAATATGAGTACTCCCCCTAACTCGCAAACTCCTCTAAATGAGGAGAAAAGCCTTAAAAGAAATAGGGAAGAGTCCACTACCTTAGGTAAAGCAACCACATAGACATATGTAGAGACCAGCCATGTCAAAAGGCAAAGGTTGAATCCTGTCTCTGAACAGGAGCTTACAAAAGAAACAGTAGGGGCCACTAGCACAGAAAGAGAACTAAGCAGGCCTACCACTCCTTCTGGGGGCACACTAGAGCCTTCCACATCAAATACTCAGATGTTGGAACGGTAACATAGTGTTGAACTGTCCTCATTTAGGATGCCAGCTGAAAAGGATCAAGACATTAGAGAAAGGTACAAGGATATAATAGCCAGGAATGAGAGGCTAAAAGCATAGACTTACACACAATACCTAAATATGGCACCTACAAACCAGACAAGGCTTATATCAGCCGATGATGTTAAACAAGGCAAGATGAAAATGACATTTGTCAAACCTACCACTCAGCAACCAAGAACAACAGCTGATTTCAAGAATATAGATTTCAAAGTGCTGGCAAAGGACATACATCCTATTGACCAGATTGAGCTGCACAAGCATATAGGGGAGATGATATACTCCGCCTTGCAGGGAAAGCCATTGCAGCTCAATTCCAATTGGAAAAGGCCTCTTCACAGGCAAAATACACAAGAATCAAGTCTGTAGACGACTTAATCATTGAGTTGGGACATGATCCCAAAGATGTGAAGGCCATTGAAAGACTAATCAAGAATAAAAATGATGACATAGCTGCTTTGAAGAAGCAACTTAAGATTCCACAACTACATCACTCGTAGACAACAGAGGTCATAGAGACCCAAAAAGGAAAAGAAGAGCTTATGGAATTGGTCCTAAATCTAAATGGACACATTGATTTAGCCAAAACAAAGTGAACTAGCCACCACTTCTACAACTGCCATTCCCGCAGTAACAACTAGAGTTCCCTCAACATTGGCAGCAACATTGGCACCAATAGCTCCACCCACCACAACACTACCAGTCACAACTAAGTCTACAACAGTAGGTGCTTAAATAGAAAATACAACAGAGTTAATGAAAGCCATGGAGGAAATGTCCATCTAGGAAACAAAACTCAAAAGGATTAAGGAGAAAGTGGCAAGCTTAGAAACTCACTGTAAGCTTGCCCAAATACAACAAAGGGAAGAAACGCAGAAAGCCCTAAGAATGGGTGAGAAGATTAAGGTCCTATAAAAATATATAACACTACAAAATCCACTAGGATAGACCAAAGAGATGCTCTGGTCCAATATCATTGACTCTGTCAATGATATTTGGCCATCGATTCAAGTAATATTTGAGCAAACAGAACTGGTGAAATTGGCCACCGAGGCTATTAAGAAAGTAAAGGAAGATTTAGGAGACTAGCCTGGATGCTAATTGACTTGTCCACTTCTTGAACAACAAGAACAGGCATGAAATTAATGAGATGGGTGTAGAAGATAGAACTGAGGCCATCATAGACGTCAAAAAGGTTCTTTCTAAAAGAAACCTTATGCTTAACCTAGAGGGAAAATGCCATAACATGCAGGTGGGCATTGATAGATTCATGGAAAGGTTTCAAATTTTGAGGAATAATGGCCTTCCAAGTCTTATGGTCATCCATGAAAAACTCATGACCCAATCAGACTATGTTGACAGAATAAGGAAGTTGACCAAGGATCAAGCAAGCACTTTAGGTATCAAGGCCTTGCCTACAGGGAAAGTATTGTATGATACTTTAGCAGATCTATTCTTTTTAGAGCATGAGGTGAAACACTTGTTTGTCACCAAGCCTAATTTTGCCAAATACACTGAGGCATATGAGATCTATAGAAGAATGCTCAAAGTAAAGTTACCTGAGGATGAATGGTGGTAAAAGACGATAGATTTACTATAAGTTACCATAGTAAATATGAAGGATAGCCAGATGAAATAGGTAAACAGGGTCAAAGAGTAGCAGGTTAAAGAATATCAGTAAAAGACTAAAGACAAATATGATTCCAGCGTACACATATCAGCCAGCTTAAAAGGGCTCAATTTCAACTGCAATAGCTAGCACTACCACAATAAGAGGGACAACATGATGCATTTTTCCATTTGTCTCTATTTTCATGCTTGAAGATATTTTTATTTCCTTAATTAAATCTCAAACTGTTATGAGATATTTTGTAATATTTTTTTCATAAATACTTCCCATTTTGAAGTATTTAGGGGTGGATTTAAAGACATTTCCGTAGACTTGTATATAAAATCAAAGTGCTATTGTATCAAGACTGGATTGGCTTGCTGGATCATGGAATAAATTTCAGACATTTTATAGGATTCTTGTGTAAAGCGAAAATCAAATAAGTATTCTCTCATGTGTATTATTGTTTTTGCTTATGTTTATTAATAATCATATGTGTTTCTATGAAATCTGAATGGTAAACCAAGAATGATATTTCAGAACTTGCTTTAATGCACTCTATTTTCATTGTTTACCTTCTTAATGTTTTCTGCTAACCTATCCCAGTTAGGGAATTCTCAAATGCTCTGTTACTTCCATAGTTTCTCTTTGTGGTCTATGTAGCAAAGGGTTCTTAATTGCTCTTTGTTGATGATCACCCTCTATTTCTCATTCTGATCCCAGTCTAAGGATTCTTCATTTCCCTTTTACCCTGGTTAGAATCATTCCATCCATCAACCCTTTGAATATTTTCCTTTTTCTTTGCTAGCCCGCCCTGTAAACAATCCCTTAAATGATCTGATCCATTTAAGCTACCCTTTGATTGACTCCATAGTCAAATGGCTTAAAGACCTAGTTCTATCCATCTGTTCCAAGAATTCCACCACCCAACTTTCAATCAAAATCAAAATCTTCATGAGCATTAATAACTAGCCTAAAATCCCACCCAAACAAAGTTGAATAATAAAGAGAGAGCCCTCTCTAGACTTAGGTTGGCTAGAACTTGAGTCTAAAGATTGGTTTGTGGTCACCTCAGATTATTCCTTCTTTTGATAACTTTTAGGGAAGACTTCTGAGTGATAACATAGTGGCAACCATACTGGGGAACTCAAATCCTCAGTCTTAATAAACCTTTGAAAAATTGCAAATCTTTATTTCAAGCCTCTTGAAGGGTTTATTAGAAGTTATTTACAAAAATTTCATAAAAAGAAAGTAACTAGAAAAGTTTGAAATTATGGCTTTAAGGAGAACTCATTATACTAGGGCCAACCCAGATCCAAATCCTCCCCAAGTATTTGATAATCCTAATATGATTTAGATAATATCCAGAAGAAAAGAAAGTTCAGTCAGTCCTACACCTTCAATCAAATTAGATTCATGCCTTGATGAGTGGTTTTTTTAGAATACCTCCATTTTGATGAGTCATTTGACCTTTCCCTATTAAGAACCAGGTCTGAGAGTGCACTTGATGACATAGTTCTAAATCCAGAATTTACAGTAGAACTTGAAGTCCACAGGGAAAACTTATCAATTGATCAATACATTCTAAATTCCCCTCAGTCATCCCTTACCAGTGCTAAGATCTATGAGGTTTCTAAAACAGTTTCAACTCCCTTTAGTTCACCATTATTCCTCTCCATCTCTGAAGTTCATTCCTCACCTCCATTTATACCTTCACTTCCCCACCAACATACCATTACACACCAGTCACCCATTACTCCCTGTTACCCATCACCCACTGTATCATCTCTTGGTACTCCAACCCACTTCTTAGTCCTGTCCAACTTAGAGCCATGGCAAATAGATATGCTCCTCTTGTGTTGCCTGCTCCACAAAGTGCCATGCCACAAGATTACCAAAAAAACAATTGTCCAATTTGATGGCATAGGAACTTACACAGCACAACAACATACAAACAATATGATAGATTTCTTTGAATTACGTGAAATTGATATTGGAGATATCCAAATGATACTTCTTGCTCAGACTCTAGCTGGTGATGTAAGAACATGGTCTGCTAATAGCATAGACACATTAGAAGTTTTTTATCAACAATTTTTAAATAGTTGGGAAAAGAAAAAGAACCCTCTACAGATCCTTTTAGAATATGAAAACATCAAGAGATGACCAAATGAAACAGTCCAGGATTACTGTACTAGATTCAACAATATATACAATGCAATGCCAGTCAATCTCAGACCCCCACCTGGCTTAGCTCTGATAAAGTTTCCTGATGGGTTTGATACTGATATGGCCTTCCAACTTAGAGAGAGAAATCCTCCAACTTTAGAAGACATGCAGAGTGTGTCAGTTAGTGTAGAAGCTAATTTTATAGCAAAAAGAGCTAGGGTTAGGAATGAAAGGAGAGTACCCTTGAAAGATGAAGCCTCACCCCCTGACCTTAAAATAGATGCCCTAACCAAAGGAATGGAAAAATTTATGGATAGGATAGAAAACATTGAAAGGAAGCCTCACTGGGATAATCAACAAGCACCTCCAGTGAGAAATCCAAACTTTAGAAAGAATCAAAATCAAAACAATGGAAAAAATGGACTTGATTAGAATATTAGGCCTTCTTTTCAAGAAACTTATTCTGAAACTTCCCATTTAGAACATTCTTAACAAGACACACAAATTAACTTAATGGGATTAGATGAGGAGGAAACTGTCTTTTTGACTCAAGATGATTAGGAATTACATATGCTTCAGTAATTACAGACCCAATCCAGAGAATCATTCAATTACAGCCAAGGTTATGATTCTACTACCTTCGAAGTGCACAAACAGTACAACTTGAGGAGTAAAAAGAACACTAATACTCCTGACCAAAACAAAAAATCATTACAAAATCAACCTAGGAAAATCAAAGCAGTTCCAGTTACAAAAACTCTCCAAATCCTCTCTAGACCAAATCAAAATCCTTCTAGTCCCACCATTGTAGATATAACCAATGACCAACCCCCCGATAATCAACCATCCACTTCAATCCCCTCCAAGGAGGCAGTGGAGGAATCTCCAAACACCACAATAGAAAATCCACAGAGAGAGGCTTCAAATGTAGAAAAAGAAGCGCAGACTACTCCAAATCTTGCCATGAAAATTCCAAATTCTCAAATAGAGAAAGCCCCTTCGCCTTTCAATTTGGGAGTAGAGGTGGCTAAGCTAAAAATATCAGTCCCCTTAATAGAGTTGATTAAAAATGAAACTTAAAAATCTCAAATAAGGAAATCCTTAAACTTTGTTGAGAGTGAAGATTTTGTTAACTTGTTTGATGATCAACTTGAGCTTATATTCGGTCGTAATGTTAATGGAAAACCATTAGAAGGAGGGATACCACCATTTTATATTAGCCTTAACATTCATGATAAGGTTTTACACAATGCGTTGTTAGATTTTGGGCTTCACAAGACTTAATGCCTAAATCTGTTATGGAAAAATTGAACTTGGATTACACTAGGCCTTACAAGGATTTGTTTTCATTTGATTCAAGTCAAGTAAAGTGCCTAGGGCTTATCAAAGACCTCTGTGTTTCCCTAGTACAATATCCTGCTAAGACTATTCTCATGGACATAGTTGTTGCTGATATACCACCTAAATATGGCATGCTATTGTCTAGATCATGGGGGGCTAAACTCCAAGGATATTTGAAACTTGATATGTCATGCTATAATTTCAGTCTTTGGACATCCTAAAAAATTTGCACAAAGAGACTTTAACGAAATATGTAGTGAGTAGCTAGGCTAGGACTCAAAACTTTCCTATTGAAATATGTAGTGAGTATTCCATGCATTCTGACATTGATTCTTTATTCTGTACAATGCTAAACAAACACAAGAAACTGCTTCAAACAACATTATTTTAGAACCAAAAGAATTTGCAGTTACAGTTCATATAAAAAAGATAATCAAGATACCTTAACTAAAGAAGATTTATTCCCCCCATATGGTTGGTGGGCTCCAGTATTGCAGCAATAATGTTGCAACTCCTGGGACTCCCTTCTTTACTTTTATCAACCCGGTAGTTCGTAACAAACTTGGAAGCGACGGTGCTATATGCACAAGTACTAGCTCTTGCCACAGGCTATCACTAGATCAGCTAGCACAAGTATGCTAGGAGCTTAAGCCAACTTCTATGAGCTCTTATAAAATGCTTTTAACTGTGATGGATGAAAGCTAACTCAAAGGAGGATAATCTACTTGCAGAAAGAAGCTGAAAGCTGAAAGGAAATGCAAACCCTAGTTTTACCTTCTAACCCTACTAGTGCAAGAAAAAGGATGAAATCTACATAAATGGATGCCATTGACTCTTGGAAAGGTAAAGTGCATGTGTCTGAGCTACTTCTTAAGTGAAACCTGAAAAGGAACATCTTTTTGTATTTTTGAGCAATTTCGTAAAATTATTATGCATGTGTTTTAATTGTTTTTGACTGTGTAGAGGTTGATTGGAGAAAGGAAATGGGTTAAGTGCTTACAGGAGGTTGGAAGGTGAGAAGAGGGCCTAAGGGGTCTCTAGCACCCTTCCAGAGAGTTTCACAGTGTTCGGATCTCGGAAAACTGCTCTCGTGAACTTCTACAGGAAGTCTGCAGGGGTTCTACAGGATGTTCCGAAAGGGGATTTTGGAGGGTTGATGGTGGAAGAAAGGTGGAAAAGTGGAGATGGAGGTTGGATGAGGATGTTAAGAGGTCTAGGACCTGGTGAATGAAGCTGAGGAGTGATTAAGGTGGTTGGATTTGGTTCAAGGACGGAGGGAGCAAGGTTGCACAAAGGTATGGGAATTAGGTCAAGTCGGAAAAGGGTGGCAAACGAAGGGGAGGAATCTGAGTTAGGGGGTTGGAGTAGGTTTTCTGATGGGGGAAGGGTATGAAGGGAGGTATTACAGGTGTTCTGCACACAGTTTCTGAAAACTGATCGAGGAAAGACTAGAAAAACCAGAGATCTAGCTATTTTGACCTACTTTGACCTAAAAACCAGAAACATGATCAACAAAAGTCAATTGGCAGAAAATCATGCACGATAACTATGGAAACTAAGCAAGAATAGATTCTAAACATGCAAGTACTACTCGTATCAACTTTCCTAACTAAAAATCTAACACTAGCAATTGCATGAAGAGGCAAAAACAATGTTTTTGTGGCAGCAAGTATGCCTTGGTCTCAGCTCATGGTCCCAAGGAGGGAGAGATGGGATCAAGGATTACTTGATGGCATTTTTTGAAGATATTTTCTATTACCAACTTGTCAAA
Source organism: Pinus taeda (assembly GCA_000404065.3). Classification (NCBI taxonomy): domain Eukaryota; kingdom Viridiplantae; phylum Streptophyta; class Pinopsida; order Pinales; family Pinaceae; genus Pinus; species Pinus taeda. Next base: position 33,421 of record APFE030464465.1, on the reverse strand, counting down.
TCAACCTGAAGCATAAAAAGCTATCTTAATCATCAAAAGTAACAAAGCAAGATCTTATCCTAAATAACAAAACTTATTTTAAGAATGCAACAAAGACACATAAAAGTACACAGGAGGTACTGGCACTTGGGTTGGGCCCAACCCCAAGAGCTACAGCCTCCTAGGAAATATTAGAGCTGGTGCAAAGTTGGATTCATCTTTATTGATCAAGAAATAATAGTTACATCCCAAAAATTGTCTACAAGAAAAAGCTCGAAAATGTGCTGATACAGAGCTGCACTAAAGTGAGAAAATAGACTAACAAAATGACTAACCTATTGACTAAAATCTAACTACAATCTGACTAACATCTACCTAACTCCACTGAGGCCCTAAGCCTTCTTATTTATACAAATTGAGGACCCCAACAACCCTCCTAAACTTTAGGAACTCGGCTACCAAAACTTGTAGTTAACAACAGTCCTACTTGACTTGCTTGGCTGCCCCTTGTGCTCTGAGTTTTTGATGGAGAATTCAAGGTAAGGGCTCATAAATGAAGGGGACACCTTCCTACAAATCCTCTCCCTTGTTCCTCCATGAATTTGGCTGCCAAGTGTTCATTAAACCTTTGATTTTGTCTAAGAATTGACCAAAAATCTACATAAAGCATACATTAGAATTTTTGGCATAATGATTAACCCAATTCACTCTATTAGCATAAATATAATAAGAAACATGCAATAAAATAATGAGAATGGTGGATTAAGTCGAATTAGGAGGCTAAATGAGCCCATATAATTACCCATTTCTGGGGCTCATCATCACCCCTACTGAAAGTGTTGCTCATCCTCTGAGCAACTAATCTATCTCTTCATCTTTGATGACCCTAGTGGCCTCCTTATCATCCCAAGCTTCTGATGTGGTCTACTCATGTGTGCCATAAAATTCTACCTTCTTGTCCATGTCCTTCCAATGTTCCTCCTATTCTGCTTATTTGAATTCTTGTGCTTTTCCTGGCCTTAAAATACATAGAGGGCTGCGTTTTTCTTTTTCGTTTTTGTTTTGTAGGTGTGCTTAATGTAGCAAGCACAGCTACTGCTTCCCTTGCCAAGATTTCATGGGATGTTTCTTTCTGCTGCTCTTTCCCTTCACTTTCTGTAGAAATCTCTATGCCCACTGTTTCTACTTGTATCCCTGATATCTCAGGGTGTGTCTCTTCTTCCTTTTTTCCTCTTCTTTTGTCTTTTCTGCCTCTATTAGCTTTGCTTCCTCATGCTCTGTTTTGGTTTTTTTTTCTCATCTTGTTTAGTTTCTACCTTCTCTGCTTTCGTCTTTTTCTTTTCTGTTCTGGGTCTTCCTTCTCATCTTCTGTTTTGATTTCCTCCTCTGTTTCAAGTTCTTCTTTCTCCATTTTGGTCTTTTCCTCTTTTTCTATTTCCTCCTCATCTTCCCTTGCCATATTTCTAAAATTCTCCCTATCATGATGTGTAGTGACTGCTGGAAATGTTCAGGTGAGAATGGAGGAAACAAACTTTCAAAACCAGAAATAGAGAAATGGCTGAGGCTTGTCTTTCTAGAATCAAGAATTTTCATGTTCTTCTTTTTCACAACATCAATTTGCAATTTTTTCTTCAAGCTATTTCCAACTTTAATTTGCTTCTCGGTTTTGAGAAAAATCAATCTTTTGATAGAATATAGAATATTTATAACAGTGTGTTTTTTCTTCAGAGAGTGGTCAGTCTTGCAAATTTGGTTTTTCATAGGTTAGCTTCTATGGTTGCATCCATTTTTTCATAAGAATGTGAGAAAGAAAAAGGCAAATTTTGGATGCAGAGCAGAAAAACAAAGAGACTGTGTAGCACTCCAAGAAGGAAAAAAACACAGGCAGATGTTTAAGCTTCACTTTGCTTTCTTTCAACCCAATACTACGTTTTTAATCCTCCACCTTATATAAATATATCATATGCAAAGTAGTTTCCCAAGCCTACCTCTTTTCAAGCTCGAATTTTGACAAAAATCTCAAATTTTTTGGCTGCAGAAGTGCTCTCTGCCCTTCTTGTAAAAATATTCCTATAGACAGTGTTCCTGTAAAATGAAACTGTACACAGGTTCTTTTTCAACACATTGATAGATATGTAAATTCGGGTTTTTTCACACACACAGGTTGGCCTCTGCTGCTCCATGTATCTTCTTTACAAGAAAATTAAAAATGATGAGGAGATTTCCAATGCAGAGAAAAAACTGGGTAAACTCAGTGAAATATGCAGGTAGACTTTCACTTTTTTCTCAATGCATAGGCAGACTTTTACTCTCATTTTTAAATCTCATGTCGTGTTCAATTCATCACTTTTCACAAACAAATCATGCACAGAGAAGTTTTCCCGATCCTTCCTCGTTTTGAGCTTGAGATTCGATGAAAATCCTAGGTTTTCTTTCTGCAGGGTTGTTTTCTGCCTTTCCTGTAGAAGTCACCCAGCTCCTGTAGAATGAAACTATGTTTCCTATAAAGCTCGATAGGCGAGAGATTTAAAAAAAAGAGCAGGAAGAAATCTGGTATAGGACCACTAGTTAGTTGCTCTGGAAGTGGTGGACTTGTACTCGAGTTGGGAACATTGTGAATGCAAAATGAACAAAGGGTGGTGAATGCGTTAACTAAACTATCTTTTAACTTTTGGCGTGATTCGTGGTGAGGAGATGAGGTGGCTAGATGTGCATTGGCCTCATGCAGACTGCAGTGCTATTATGAAACTGTATGTTGCTTGCCCGTAATCACTTCCATCAATTACGTTGGAGTTTAAACAGCCACCACTACTTGTTTTTCAGTTTTCTTCTTGAGATGGCTGAGCACGCGTGCCGATTACACCCACTGAGCGTTATTTGAACTAGACGAGGCACTGTATGAACTAGACGAGGGTGGCCAGTTAGTTGGCCACCGATCTTGTTTAATCACAACCATCTCACTGTCCATGCAGTTCTTAAACTACATTCATGCAATAGAAGAATGGGTTTAGTCACGTACCTAGAAGTCGAATGCATTTGCTGTAAGGTGTTGTGGCCTTTCCTTCTGCTGCATGCCTTTGTTTCTGTGGATGCATGCTGGTCTGGTTGCTAATACATGGCTATTTTTCTTGTGCAGGTATCCTCTGGCTGGATCTAAGTTGCAGGAGTCTGTTTCAACGTTCAAATTTGCACCCTCATGCTGCTGATGCTAGATTTTTGCAGGACAACGACTTGTTTTTTCCATAGCTCCCAAACGATAGATCAGATTGACCAAAAATTTTTTGAGCATGTTTCTGTCATCATTATGCACCTCCCATAGCAAAATTGTGGTCAATGGACGAACAAATTTCGAGAAAAACTGAAAATGGCTGAAGGTGATAGAGGTTAATTTAATCGGAAACCGTGCACTGGAATTGGCTGAAACTGCTTGGGTAGGTTACTATCACCCATATGCATTTCCCCACGAAACAAGTTTTGGAATGGATGCACAGATATGGAGAAAATGAAAAAAAGGCTGAAGGTGACGGAGGCTGATTTCTTGGAAACCATGCACTGGAATTGGCTAAAATTGCTTGGGCATGTTTCCACCATCCCTATACAACTCCCCATAAAACAATTTTTTAAATTTATGCACGGTTCAAGATAGGGAAAAACAAATTTCTACTCTATGTATTTTTGTATCAGAGCATTCTACAGTTTTTGTACAGTAAGGAAAAAATGAGCTTGGGCTATAATGCAGACTTGGGTCTCGGCTGATGAGGAATCTAGATGGAGGGTAATAGGTATGGTGAGTGAAAAGCTACTGCTTGATTTGTCATTAAGGAGTTTTTGCTGGCAGTATGAAGAAAATAGGATTTCTACGTGTGACTGTGTAGGAACATAAAAAATGAATGCAATGGAGGCGTACGGAGATGGATAAAGGTGACATATGGCGATGGATGGAAGCAGGGATATTTATAGGCCTCATGGACAGATTCCCAGCCTTCGGGTCTTCTTCGGAGATCAATTTTGGCTTGTTTGTAGGCTCTATAAGATCTTCCTGCAGAAGACACAAAATTCCCATAGTAGACACAAAACTTCCTGTAGAAGGTGAAATCTTAGTCTGAATGAGACCAAATCTAGGAAAAGGGTAGTGGTCACGGAGGAATGGATTGCAAGGGATGCTTCAGCCTGGTGCTGACCTCTGTCTTTATTTTGTGCGATCCTCCTAACCTGCAATGTCCTTCTTGCACCCTGCAATTATTCAACAGAAATTAGGTTTATTTTTCTTTTTCTCTTTTCTTCTTTCCTTTTCCCTTTTTTTTTAAAACAACTAGGGTGCCTAATGGAGGTTTTCACCCTAATTGCCTACCCTGGGCGCCTCCAAGGGAGGTTTTCACCTCAGATTTTTATTTTCCTCTTATTTTCATTTTTTCTTTTTTCCTTTTTCTTTTTTACCTAGCCTACCCTACTTGAAAAACAAAATCATTTTCAAGTATAAGAATACTTCCAATGGAGCGATGTGCACATCGAGATTAGAGACAAAATGATGTGGAGGCTTGAAATGCATGCTTTGACAGGTATCTGGATTTCAGAGACCAAATGATTTGACTTTGAAGGGATCAAACATAGCTGAGGAAGAGAGTACTACTGCAACTTAGTGATCGTCTGGAACCATATCTCAATATAGCTCTGATATCCTTGGTCCTTTTGTTGATTTGGATCATTCTTCATGTCACCTTCTACCATGACCTTCTCATCTTCCTCTTTTTGTTGACTTTTCTCTTGAATACATGGAGGATTTGATGGTAACCATGAGGGAGCTCTCTCGATCTCTGATTCTATTATATTCTCTTTATCAAGTGTAGCCCATGGTCCTTTGATCTCCTCTTTTGAATCTTCTTTTACTGGATGTGGTCCTTGAATGTTGTCAATATAATCTCTTTTAGCAATACTCTTCTTAAGCTATGGTGAATATCATTGAGCTCAAGAGGAGTTGTTTGGACATGTTATACCTCAGCATTGTAATTGGGTTGAGCTGCTCCAATGTGTGGGTTTGGAAATGGTGGTACGGGTAGTTGAGTGGGGGTGTATATTTGAGATGGATGTGGATGAGGTTGAGGTTGGGTAGGTGGTTTCCCACTATATACTTGCTGAGGCTGCCTATTATTTGGGTTCGAGTTCAATTGAGTAGGCATTTGGGGCTGCCTTGGTAGAGCAGGAGGTGATGGTTGCGATTGAGCAGGTGGTGGAGGAAAAGGAGCGAGAGGAGAGTTGTACTAGGGGCTCCACCCCTGATGAGGTGCATTCCACTGAGGCTGTGGCTGAGCATAAGAGTGAAATTAATGAGCAGTTGGTTGGACATAATATGGATATGTGAATGACTAAGGAGGAGGTGTGGACCAGGAAGGATGAGCAGGGCGACCCCAAGAAGGCATGGAAGTGGCTTGATAGGGGTTGTAATAGGTCTAGGATGTCCCTTGCATTCCCTGCTGATAAGGTCTGGGTCCATGTGGTCTCCTTTGGTTCATGAAATAGAGTGGTTCAGTGGCTCCTTTGACCCTCTGATATGCAGCATTAATTCCGGGCAAGGAAGGGCACTGATTCGTAGGATGGTCATTTTCACAGACAAAACACACTTCTATGGAGTGTAATGGACATTTGTTCCTAGGATGCTTTCTAGTGCACCTGGGACAAAATATGGCCAAATCCCTCTCAGCTTCCTCTTGCTTCTTTTGAATCCACAAGGTATCCATTTGCATGGCAACCATCTACCTTATCTTGCTCTTGCAATCTTCCCACACGTTTTCATATTCACCTTTTCCAACATAAAGGGATGAGTTGGAAGAAAAGGTACTACTCCCAACATTTCTATTTTCAGCTATTTGCTCCAGAGGAATGTTTTCTTCTTCTTCTCCCCTAGAGGTTCTTCAAATATGTCTTGTTGTCCACCTAAGGGTTCTTCTTAATCACAGCCATCGAAGAAGAGAGAAGGTTGGGTGTGTGAAGCAGTGGGGGTGTTGTGCAAACACTTTTCTAAATTATCTCTACTCCTACAAGGCATGAAAGGAAATATTTTTGGTTGATTTTTGTTTTTTTCTGCTTATACCTGCAAAACTGAAATATATTGAACTGCAACTAACTAAAATCTATCTTGCTGAAATGAAAATGAAAAATTGAAATGAAAGTAGGGAAATGACTAATCTATGCTGCTGAATTGAAATTGTAGAATTGAAATGCTAAGCTACACTTACAGAATGGAAATTTCAGAATTGAAATGCTAATCTACGCTTGCAGAATTGGAATTGAAATGCTAATCTACACTTGCTGAATTGAAATTGCAGAAATGAAATGCTAAGCTACGCTTGCAGAATTGAAATGGCAGACTTGAAATGCTAGTCTACGCTTGCAAAATTGAAATTGCGGAAGGGAAATGCTAATCTACGAAAGTAGGAAATATCTAATCTACGCTTGTTGAAATGAAATGAAAGCAGAAAATGTCTAATCTACTTTTGTGGAAATGAAATTACAGAATGAAAATGAAACAACTACTCTACTCTTGCTGAAATAAACTACTTAGCAGAAGGTTGTAGTAGAAAATAGAAGAAAAGCAGCAATCAACAATACTCTGATGTTTCCCTGGAAACAGCGCCAAAAATATGGTGGGCTCTAGTATTGCAGTAATAATGCTAAAACTCCTGGGACTCCCTTCTTTGCTTTTATTAACCCAGTAGTTCATAACAAACTTGGAAGCGACGATGCTATATGCACAAGTACTAGCTCTTACCGTAGGCTGTCACTGGATCAGCCGGCACAAGTCCACTAGGAGCTTAAGCCAACTTCTATGAGATCTTAGAAGAAGCTTTTAACTGTGATGGAAGAAAGCTAACTCAAAGGAGGCTAATCTACTTTTATAAAGAAGCTAAAAGCTGAAAGGAAATGCAAACCCTAGCAAACCCTAGTTTTACCTACTAACCCTACTAGTGCAAGAAAAAGGATGAAAGCTACAGAAATGGATGCCATTGAATCTTAGGAAGGTAAAGTGCATGTTTCTAAGTTGCTTCTAAAGTGGAATTTGAAAAGGAACATCTTTTTGTATTTTTGAAAAAATTTATAAAATTATTATGCATGCGCTTTAACTGTTTTTTACTGTGCAGAGGTTGATTGGAGAAAGGAAATGGGGTAGGTGCTTACAGGAGGTTGGGAAGGTGAGAAGAGGGCCTAAGGGGTCCCTAGCACCCTTCCAGAGAGTTTCATAGTGTTCGGATCTCGGAAAACCATTCTCATGAACTTCTACAGGAAGTTTGCAGGGGTTCTACAGGATATTTTACAAGACATTCTCCAGGATGTTCAGAAAGGGGATTTTGGAGGGTTGATGGTGGAATAAAGGTGGAAAAGTGGAGATGGAGGTTGGATGAGGATGTGAAGAGGTTTAGGACATGGTGAATGAAGCTGAGGAGTGATTGAGGTGGTTGGATTTGGTTCAAGGACGGAGGGAGCAAGGTTGCACAAAGGTATGGGAATTAGGTCAAGTCAGAAAAGGGTGGCAAACAAAGGGGAGGAATCTGAGTTAGGGGGTTGGATTAGGTTGTCTGATGGAGGAATTGTAGGTAGGGAGGTATTACAGGTGCTCTTCACACTATTTCTCAAAACTGATCGAAGAAAGACTAGAAAAACCAGAGATCTAGCTATTTTGACCTACTTTGACCTAAAAACCAGAAACATGATAAAAAAAAGTTTATTGGAAGAAAATCATGCAATATAACTATGGAAACTAAGCAAGAACATATTATAAACACGCAAGTACAACTGGTATCAACTTTCCTAACTAAAAATCTAATACTAGCAATTGCATGAAGAGGCAAAAACATTGTTTTTGTGGCAGCAAGTATGCTTTGGTCTCAGCTCATGGTCCCAAGGAGGGAGAGATGGGATCAAGGATTACTTGATGGCCTTTTTTGAAGATATTTTCTATTACCAACCTGTCAAATCAACCTAAAGCAGAAAAATCTATCTTAATCATCAAAAGTAACAAAGCAAGATCTTATCCTAAATAACATAATTTATTCTAAGAATGCAGCAAAGACACATACAAGTACAAAGGAGGTACTGGCACTTGGGTTTGGCCCAACCCCAAGAGCTACAGCCTCCTAAGAAATATTACAACTAGTGCAAAGAAGGATTCATCTTTATTGATCAAGAAATAATAGTTACATCCCAAAAATTGTCTACAAGAAAAAGCTCGAAAATGTGCTGATACAGAGTTGCACTAAAGTGCGAAAATAGACTAACAAAATGACTAACCTACTGACTAAAATCTAACTACAATCTGACTAACATCTGCCTAACTCCATTGAGGCCCTAAGCCTTCTTATTTATACAAATTGAGGACCCCAACAACCCTCCTAAACTTTAGGAACTCAACTGCCAAAACTTGTAGTTAACAACAATCCTACTTGACTTGCTTGGCTGCCCCTTGTGCTCCGAGCTTTTGATCGTGAATTTGAGGTAAGGGCTCATAAATGGAGGGGACACCTTCCTACATATCCTCTACCTTATTCCTCGATGAATTTGGCTGCCAAGTGCTTATTAAACCTTTGATTTTGTCTCAAAATTGACCAAAAATATGCATAAAGCACACATTAGACTTTTTGGCATAATGACTAACCCAATTAACTATGTTAGCATAAATATAATAAAAAACATGAAATAGACTAATGAGAATGGTGGATTAAGTCGAATTAGGAGGCTAAATGAGCCCATATAATTACCCATTTCTGGGGCTCATCAAGAGTAAGAATTATGAACATGAAATATTATGGCACCTTGAATTTGATGGATCAATGAACAAGTTAGGAGCAGGAGCAGGAGTATGGATTTACAATTTAGAGAATGATTACTCAGAGGGACATGCTTACAGACTAAATTTCAAATGCACCAACAACATGGTTGAGTATGAAGCACTTCTTTTAGGTCTCGAGTTGGTTAAAAAGTTAGGAGCTATAAGAGTTTCTATTATGGGAGATTATGAGTTGGTTATAAAACAAATCAATGTTGTATAGATGACCAAAGACCCTAAATTAAATTTTTATAGAGGAACAATTATAGAAATATTGAACACTTTTCTCAAAACTAAGCTTGCAGTCATTCCAAGGAAACATAATATGTAGGCTCGTAGTTTAGAAATGTTTGCCAGCACTTGTCAGTTACCATTTCAACCTAACTAGCAGTACACAACTGAGTTTAGGCACAAACCTACTATCCCAGACAACTTGAAAAACTAGAAAGTATTTGCTAATGACCAACAAATAAATAAATTTTTAACTTTAGAGGAAGAATTTGTAAATAGCAATATAGATACTGACATAACATTAGATCCCTGATTTATAGATAAAATAGAAATTAACAAATTAGAAAATGAAGAGAGATAGATTCCATCCCACAAAGTTTACAAAATCAAATATTCAAAACCTAAAGAAAGCTGAAATTGAAGAGATAATTAATGAAGATTTTGAAATCATTAATCATTAATCATTGACTCCTTTGCAAGACTTGTTTGATTCAAATGATGTCCCTATAAAACCAAAAATGGAACCCCTAAAACCTAATGTAGAGGAATGCAACATAGGGACCGAGCAAAATCCAAAATTGATAAAACTTTTAAAGTCTTTACCTTCTACTAAAAAATTGAAATACATAGAATTGCTAAAGGAATTCCAAGATGTCTTTGCTTGGAGTTATGAGGACCTCAAGTCCTATGACACTAGCATAATACAACACACTATCCCCATAAAAGAAAACCATAAGCCTTTTAGACAGAAGCTTAGGAGGATTAATCCCATTCTATTGCCTTCTATTGAAAAGGAAACCAAAAGGATGTATGAAGCCAAGATAATAGCACTAATTAGATTCTTTGATTGGGTTTCAAATTTGGTGCCAACAAGGAAGAAGACTAGTGAGATTATACTATGTGTTGATCTTAGGAATCTCAATAAAGTTTCACTCAAAGACAATTACCCTCTCCCTAAAATGGATCATATATTACAACGGGTAGTAGGGTCAACCAGGATCTCATTATTGGATGGGTTTTTTGGTTACAATCAGATTCTAGTTCACCGAGATGACCAGGCTAAAACAACATTCACTACTCCTTGGGGCACATTCATTTATTTGAAAATGCCTTTTGGATTAAAGAATGCAGGGGCCACCTTTCAAAGGGCTATGGACATAGCTTTTTCTAAGGAAATCCATGGCTTCCTAGTAATATACTTAGATGATATCACTATATTCTCAAAATCTAATAAACAACACTTAGATCATCTATGGTGTGTTTTCATCAAATGTAGGAAGTATAGAATTTCTTTGAATCCTAAAAAATCTTTATTTGGATTACAAGACGGAAAACTACTAGGCCACATAAACTCTAAAGGTGGTATCATAATAGATCCTACAAGAATTGAAGCCATCTTATAGATACAACATCCTAGGAACATCAGAGAATCACAAGCCTCTTTAGGAAAAATAAACTTTCTTATATGATTTATTTCTAACTTGGAAAAACTAATTAGATCATTGAATAACATGTTGAAAAAATATTTGACCATAAAATGGATCATTGAAACTAAGAGATCCTTTGAAGATATTAAGCCAGCCTCAACAAAAACACCAGTTTTGGTCAGTCCAAAGTTTGATAGGGATTTCATCATATTTTCCTTTGCCTCAGAAGATACAATTGTTGCAGTCCTACTGCAGAAGAATGATCATGGTTATGAACAACCTATTTCCTTTTTTAGCAAAGCCCTCAGAGATGCCCCTTTAAAATACAATATAATTGAAAAGCAAGCATTTTCTTTGGTCAAAGCTATCAAAGATTTTAGAGTTTACATTTTCTATTTTCATATATTAGCCTATGTCCCCAATTCAGTAGTCAAGGATATCCTAACTTAGGATGGTCCAGATAAAAAGAGAGGAAAATGGATTGATACTATATTAGAATATGACCTAGAAATCAAGCCAACAAAATTAATCAAAGGCCAAGATTTAGCCAAGCTCATGGCTGAATCAAACTGTTAGGCCTTAGACATAAATTTTATTGTAGAAATGGATAATGGAGAGGAGATGGCGACTCCACCAATCAGCCAGGCCTTTATTGAATCACCATGGTATGATGATATCATATATGTTTTACAAAATTTACAAGCTCCTCCTGAATTATCTAGAACCAAAAGCATGTTTTCAAAATGAAATCTTTAAAATTTTGCATACTTGACAATGCTTTGTTTTGGAGGAATCATGAAGGTATCCTTCTTAATTGTTTATTGAAAGAAGAATCTAACAAGGTGTTACAAGATTTTCATGCAGGTGACTGTGGAGGACACCTTTACTGGAAAACCATTGCTGACAAGATTCTTAGAGCTGGTTTTTATTGGCCCACTTTGTTTTCTAATGTAAAGAAATTTGTAGCCTCATGTCATAAATGCCAAATTTTTTAAGGAAAGAAAAATCTTTTACCCCTCCCCCTGAAACCAATATCTGCTAAAGCACCTTTTCAACAATGGGGTCTTGACTTCATTGGTGAAATCCACCCACCTTCCTCTGCACAGCACAAATGGATTCTCATTTCTACAAATTACTTTACCAAATGGATAGAAGCCATACCATCGAGGCGAGCCACTGATACTGTGATAATAAACTTCCTAGAATAAAACATCCTATCTAGATTTGGGTGCCCAACCAAAATCATCATTGATAATGCAACAGCCTTCAAATATAAGAGGATGGTTGATTTTAATAACAAGTACCATATAACTTTGGGCCATTCCACAACTTATTACCCCAAGGAAATGGACTAGCAGATTCCTCAAACAAGAGTTTAGTAAACATCATCAAAATTTTTTTAGAAGACAATAAGAAAAATGGAACAAGAAGCTAGTGAATACCTTATGGGCAGACATGCTAACCACAAAAAAGTCCATTGGTACTAGTCCTTATCAATTAGTTTATGGAATGGAAGTTGTTTTCCCATCATCCTTGGGAACACTAGTGATGAAACTGCTCCAAGAGTTGCAGGTTGAACCAAATGACATCCAAAGAAGAATCAACCAAACAATTCATTTACAACAGAGCAGAGAAAAACTGTACATCAGATCTGAAGTTATGTAGGAAAGGATCAAGAAGGCTTTTGATAAAAGGACTAAGGCAGAATATTTTACCTACGAGACAAAGTTTTAAAATGGGACTCAAGAAGTGAGCATAAAGGTAAACATGGGAATTTGATTTCCTATGGAAAGGCCCATATGTTATCTATGCATCAAGAGGTAATAATGCTTTCTTCCTCAGAGAGATGGATGGCACAGAAGCAGAAGGAGGACCAATTAATGGTCAAATATTTAGACACTACATTGAACCTAGTTACTGATTCCAGTAATCATTTGTACATATTATGTTTTCCAAAGTTTAGAGTTGATTGGATAGTGATTCTTTGGAGTTGAAACCCGAAGAGAAGGCCCTAAGCTTCAAAGGTTTTACTGCTATTTATTTTTTGTGCAAAATAAATGATTGTGTGTAGTTTGTAACCTATGTCACAATCCATGTTAGTCAAAATGTCTAAACCTATCTATTTCATGTTTCAATTTCATGTCTATAGTTAGAGAATAAAATCTGACCAAACTGTTTAATCTTGGTAGTTAAGTAGGTAGAGTAAATAGAAAGGAGCTCAACTGTTTAATCTAAGCCCTTGGATGTAATAAGGTTAGATTTAGTTAGATTTCCATTGTAAAGAGGAAAAATGTTTGATAAGGTTTTGCTAGCTTAAATGCACCCTAATAAAGAGAAGTAAAAATGGTAGGATGAATAGATGGGTAATTAGAAGAAAGGTTGCAAAATTGTGATGATTGTTAGACAAAAGCATATTTATCACCCTCATCATAAAAGTTCTAAGTTTGAATGAGAAATGGGACTAGCATAAAATTCACAAAGTCAAAATTAATTAATTTCCCCACTCATTTCACCATTTACTTAACTAATTTTTCACAATAAGTTTTAAATACCCAAAATATTATGTCAAAGGGGCTCAGAGCATTTCTTTGACTTCTGGAGGGACTAGACCCTCAGTGCAATGACTTATAGATCTTAAAATCCCCTCATAAACATTCGCCCCCTTCAATTCATTCATTTCCCCCTAATAAATCCCTTTTCCTAAGGTTAAAACACCATTTTTCTAAGGGAAAGAAATTACCCACATGGATACCCCTTTTATGAAAAACCCACAAAAAAGCACTTAGCCTAAGTTGTAATGTTTCTATGTAAAAAGCGAAGGAATTACAAAAACACATTATGCTTAGCGCACTTCAATTATCTACTACAATTTTCATATTAACTTTTAACACTATTTATATGTTAATTCCCGAAGAAAACCCCCTTTCATGTATATTTTATTAAACCCCTTTAAAAATTAATATCCCTACCTTGAAGTTTGAAATATAAACTTTATATTACCCAACTGCAACAAAAGACATAATTAATTGATTTGCGATTAATTAAAGTCAAACCATCTGCCAATCACATCCCACCTAATACCTTAATCCCCACTTTAATCCCTCACTAAGCTAAAACCTCCACATTTAATTGCCCGTCAGGCCCCTCCACTACCTTCCGTGCAACTCCCTTGCTTGACCACCACATGATCTCCTCCCTCCCCATCCGATGGCCCATGTTGATTTCGGAAGGGCCTAAGATCAAAACAATACCCGCCCGAAATGGGTTGTTTTCCGCTAGGTCTCCGAGGCGACGTGGCGCTCGATGAGTAGAATTGGGTGGCCTCCCCCCAATACTACCAAGCGCCCAAAGGCTATGTGAAGTAAACCATTTACCACCAGCCTGCTACCCACCAAAACAATCACTATTCATCCTGCTACACGACAAACGATCATTGTTCACCCATACTTGCCAAATTGACTTTTTGCGCATAAATCGAAAAAAAAGCCCCAAATCATTGTTTTTATCCTTTTTAACTATAATTTTCCATGCACACACCTATGAACGTTGAAAGCCGTCAAACCATGTACACTTGCACTCTGAAGATGCCAAAAGCTCCCAGATTGCCTTCCAGCCTAATTGAAGCCTTTTCAACCATTTAGAAATGCTAGTTACCTAGTTCGCATCCTGTTTTCTTCAACTCTAGGTATTTAAGCCAGAATCCATTGAAAGCCCTGTTAAAATTCTAAACCAGTCTCTAAATATTTTTTAATTGAAATTAAAGGGAACTTTAAATAACATAAAACCCACCTAGAATTGAACCCCCATTACCTCAAAGATTGAAAATTTACTTTCCCCCATTATTAAATCCATAAGAAGTAAGAATGGCTGCCCCAATTGCCATGGATGTCAGGCCAATTACTACTCCTCACCTGGACATGGACCACGTTCTCCTTGCTGATAAAGACTTCCAAATCAAGGACACCTCTATCCATGAATCCCCTCTGAAGTTATACTACCAATACAGAGACCAATACCTAAACCATGCTGACAAAATAGGTCTTTGGGAGTCTAATTTGCCCAAGTATCAATTCCTTGAGGTGCACATGTTTCCAAAGATTGTCCACTATTGCCATGAAAACTACATTCCCAGTCAAAGAGCAGTGGTGTCCCCTGACCAAACCATAATTTTTACCATCACTGCCAAATCAATTAATGAAATGTTGCAACTACAACTAGGGTAGAACTTAACCCCTATTTCCATTGGACACTTATTAGACAAATTTCCCAAGCTTACCACTACCAAGCTTTCTCAAATGTTCTAGACTTTTATTATAAAAGGAAAACATACCCGATAAGATACTCCTCCATATATATATCTATATTATATATATATATATATAATATATATATATATATATATATATTATATATTATATATATATATATAATATATTTTATATATAATATAATATATATATATATATATATATATATAATTATATATATATAATATATATATATATATATTATATATATATATATATTTATATATATATATATATATATATATATATATATAGATATACCATATTTTCTCAGTTTGGCCAAGACATTGTGTCAATGATACCTAGTATCTTAGGCTATACAACCAGGTGAATACATAGATGAAATCATCTTAGCCTTCATGTCCATGTTTACTCCAGGATAGTCCCTTGCTGTCATGTATGATTATGCCAAGTACATAGCTGATAAGATGCATGAACAATTTCTGAGAATGAGTAATCAAAGAGTATTTAAGTATTCTTCACTTTTGTACCACCGTTTCTTATATTAACAAGCTGACAAGTTCCCTTTCACTCTCTAAAAGCTTGACACTAAAAGTCATCCTAGGTTAGTAATTTTTTGAACTCCTTTGATACATAAGTATGATTCCCATATCCATACACAGATTTCATTGATCTTTGTGTACATCTAGTAATGACCATGCTACTAGGAAGTGCTCCTCCAAGAATCATCTCAGATATCAGGAGGATCCTACAGTTGTGAAAACAACACAAAGTGGGAGATTGGTACTTGTGCCAAAATCACACAGAAATTAGGATCTATGGCAATGAGTTGGCCCCATATAAACTGCTTAGATACCTCCCAATGAGGTTATTTTCTCTGGAGTCCTATAGGAAAATAATCAACTCTGATGAGGTGCATTTTGTTAAGGCCAAAAAGAAGGCCCAACTTAGAATCAAAGATCAACTAGGCTCCTTTGTATGTAATAATAGAGAAGCTGGGAAAGAAGTAGAGAAATCCTTCAGAGACTTAAACTAAAACAAAGCTTCATGTGGAGATATGACCCCTGTGACTTTATATGCAACAAAAGATAGAAAAATAAGATGGCTCTCTACATTCACCATCGAATCCTTCAGATAGAGAAATATGCAAATCAATTGGAATGGGTGGAGAATACCTTAGTGGATAGAGATAGCACTGAAGTAGCAGTTGAAGGTGCTTTAATTGATTTAGAGAAAATGCTTGATGAAAGTTCTTTCCTGTAGGTGCCAAGAGAATCTCAAGTCCAAGGACAGTCCTAGATCCAAGAAGAATCACAGGCACAGGGAGAATCTAAGGCACCAAGTGAATCACATGTAGAAGAAGAATCCCAAGTGCAAGAAGAGTCAGAGCACCTAGACCTATCAGAGGAATTAGATCAAACAGGTATACGACAACCCACTATGAGTACTCCCCCTAACTTGCAAACTCCTCTAAATGAGGAGAAAAGACTCAAAAGAAATAGGGAAGAGGCCACTACCTCAGGCAGAGCAACCACACTGACATATGCAGAGACCAGCTAGGTCAAAAGGCAAAGGTTGAATCATGTCTTTGAATAAGAGTTTATAGAAGAAACAATAGGGGCCACCAGCACAGAAAGAGAAATAAGAAGGCCTACCACTCCTTTTGGGGGAACACTGGAGCCTTCCACATAAAATAATTAGATGTTGGAAAGGCAATAGAGCATTGAAGTGTCCTCATTTAGGATGCCAACTGATAGGGATCAGGACATTAGAGAAATGTATAAGGATATAAAGGCCAAGAATGAGAGGCTAAAAGCCCAGACTTATGCACAGTACCTAAATATGGCACCTACAAACTAGACAATGCTTATGTTAGCCTATGATGTTAAAGAAGGCAAGATGCAGATGACATTTGTCAAACCTACCACTCAGCAACGAAGAACAACAGCTAATTTCAAGAAGATAGATTTTGAAGTGCTAGAAAAGGACATACATCCTATTGACCAGATTGAGCTGCACAAGCAGATAGGGGAGATGATATACTCTGCCTTGACAGAGAAAGCCATTACAGCTCACCAATTGAAAAATTCCCTAAATAATATATCAGCTCAATTCCAATTGGAAAATGCCTCTTCATAGGCAAAAAACACCAGAATCAAGTCCTTAAAGGGCTTAATCATTGAGTTGGGACATGATACCAAAGATGTGAAGGCCACTAAAAGACTGATCAAGAAGAAAAATGATGACATAGCTGCTTTGAAGAAAAAACTTAAGATTCCACCACTACATCACTCGCAGACAACAAAGGTCCTAGAGACCCAAAAAGGACAAGAAGAGCTTATGGACTTGGTCCTAAAGCTAAATGACCAGTTGAAAGAAACATAGAAAGAATTGGACACATTGATTCAGTCCAAACAAATTGAACTAGCCACCACTTCTACAACTACCATTCCCTCAGTAACAACTGTAGTTCCCTCAACATTGGCAGCAACATTGGCACCAATAGTTCAACCTGCCACAACATTGCCAGTCACAATTGAGCTTACAACAGCAGGTGCTGCAATAGAAAAGACAACAGATTTAGTGAAATCCATGGAGGAAATCTCCATCCAGGCAACATAACTCAAAATGCTTAAGGAGAAAGTGGCAAGCTTAGAAATTGACTACAAGCTTGCCCAGATATACCAGAGGGAAGAAACATAGAAAGCCCTAAGAATGGGTGAGAAGATTAAGGTCCTTGAAAAAGATATAACTCTACAAAAGCCACTAGGATAGATCAAAGAGATGCTCTAGGCTAATATGATTGACTCTATCAATGATATTTGGCCATCAATTCAAGTAATATTTGAGCAAACAGAACTGATGAAAGTGGCAACCAAGGCTATTAAGAAAGTAAAGGAAGATTTAGGAGACCAGCCTGAGGATGTTAATCGAATCGTCCACTTCTTGAACAACAAAAACAGGCATGAACTTAATGAGATGGGTGGAGAAGATAGAACTGAGGCCATCATAGAATTCCAAAAGGTTCTTTCTAAAAGAAACCTTATGCTTAACCTAGAGGAAAAATGCCATAACATGCAAGTGGGCATTAACAGATTCTTGGCAAAGTTTCAAATTTTGAGGAATAAAGGCCTTCCAAGTCCTATGGTCATTAATGACAAACCTATGACCCAATTGGACTATGTTGATAGATTAAGGAAGTTGGCCAAGGATTAAGCAAGCACTTTAGGTATCAAGGCCTTGCCTACAAGGAAAGTATTGTATGATACTTTAGAATATCTATTCTTTTTGGAGCATGAGGTGAAACACTTGTTTTTCACCAAGCCTAATTTTTCCAAATACACTGAGGCAGACGAGATCTATACAAGAATGTTTAAAGTAAAGTTACCTGAGGATGAATGGTGGGAAAAGATGACAAATTTACTATAAGTTACCACAGTAAATCTGAAGGACAACCAGATGAAATAGATAAACAGGGTCAAAGAGTAGCAGGTTAAAGAATATCATTAAAAGACTAAATACAAAGATGATTCCAACGTACACATATTAGCCAACTCAAAAGGGCTCAAGTTCAACTGCAACAACTAGCACTACCACAATAAGAGGGACAACATGATGCAGTTTTCCATCTGTCTCTATCTTCATGCTTGAAGATATTTTTATTTCCTTAATTAAATTTCAAACTGTTATGAGATATTTTGTAATGTTTTTTGTATAAATACTTCCCATTTTGAAGTATTTAGGGGTGGATTCAAAGACATTTCTGTAGACTTGTATCTAAAATCAAAGTGCTATTGTATCAAGACTAGATTTGCTTGCTGGATCATGGAATAAAGTTCAAACATTTTATAGGATTCTTGTGTAAAGCGAAAATCAAATAAGTACTCTTTGATGTGTATTATTGTTTTTCCTTATGTTTATTAATAATCGTATGTGTTTCTATGAAATCTGAATGGTAAACTAGGAATGATATTTTAGAACTTGCTTTAATGCACTCTGTTTTGACTATTCACCTTCTTAATGTTTTCTGCTAAACTATCTTAGTTCTCAAATGCTCTGTTACTTCCGTAGTTTCTCTTTATGGTCTATTGCTTAGGATTCTTAATTTCTCTTTGTTGATGATCACCCTTTGTTCCTCATTCTGATCCTGGTCTAAGGATTCTTCATTGCCCTTTTACCCTGGTTAGAATCATTCCATTCATCAACCCTTTGAAGATTTTCCTTTCGCTTTGATAGCTTGCCCTATGAACAATCCCTTTAATGATCTGATCCATTTAATCTACCCTTTGATTGACTCCATAGCTCAATGTCTTAAAGACCTAGTTCTATCCATATGTTCCAAGAATTCCACCACCCAACTTTCAATCAAAATCAAAATCCTCATGAGTATTAATAACTAGCCTAAAATCCCACCCAAACAAAGTTAAATTATAAAGAGAGAGCCCTCTTTGGACTTAGGTTGGCTAGAACCTGAGTCTAAAGATTGTTTTGTGGTTACCTCAGATTATTCCTTCTTTTGATAACTTCTAGGGAAGACTTCTGAGTGATAACACAGATTGTTCCAACACTTTTTCCAGATTGGCTAATGTTGTTTCAAAAGCATCTTCATAAGGAGTAAAATCGTCCATGAATATTTCTAGATAGTCATTCAACAAGTTAGAAAAAATTCCCAATATTTTCCTTTGAAAGGTTGTTGGTGCATTACAGAGTCCAAAAGGAAGTACTATGTATGCGTAGGTTCCCCAAGGACAAGTAAATGTCATTTTATCCTCATCTTCTAGGGCAATCTATATTTGATTATAGCCACTAAATCCATCCAAAAATGAAAAGAATTTCCTTCCAGATAGGGTATCAAGGACCTGATCTATTAATCTTAAGGGAAAATGGTCCTTTTGAGTGGCCTTATTGAGTTCTCTGTAATCAACATAGACTCTGGACTTGCCCTTCCTGTTAGGAATGATGACAAGCGGTGACACGCACTGACTGTCAGATATTGGATAAATAAAATTAGCACTTAGGAGTTTTTGTAGTTCTTATTTCATGACCTCCTTTAATGTAGGGTTCATGCGGCACTGTGGCTATCTGGCTGGTTTACAACCATCCTTCAAATAAATACAGTGAGTGCATAGGTTAGGGTGGATCCCTTTCATATCCGTATAGTCCCATGCAAATGCCTTTTTATATTTCTGTAACAGCGATAACAACTGTTGGTTTTTCTCAGTAGTCAAGTTGGGATTAACATTCAAAAACTTTCCAGATTCGATCTCAATTGGATTGCTATTAGTATTCGAATAAGTTCTCATTTGTTCAAAATCTATATCTTCCACCTCTTCTTCCTCATTTTCATTATTAACAGAAGTGATAGAAAGTGGGTTACTAATAAAACTATTAATGACATCATATTCTGTCTCATTTTTGAAATACTAGGCTTTCCCCAGAGTGAGGAGTGGCAGGGAAAGATCTAACTCAGGCTCAAACTCATCTGACCAAGGGTTGTACACATCCACATTTCGTTTTGGGGGATAAAGATTAAGGTTTTGTGTTTCTTGGCCATCCGAGATCACCATAGATCCTGACCTGCAGCCTATAAATGCATCCGCAGTGGCCAACCAAGGTATCCCTAGTATCAAAGGATGCCCCCCCCCAAATTGGATTTGGGCTGTAAGATAAGAAAATTAGTCGGATACCTCTAGGAAGCTATTGTAATCACTATATCCTCTAGCATCCCCTTAGGTTTAACACATGAACTGTCTTCTAATTCAAGCATAATAGGAGTATGTCTGAGTCTCTGTAGACCGTGAGTGATAAACAGGTCCTTTTTCATTACATTAATGGCAGCCCCGAGATAAATCAATGTGTTGGCTATGGGATGATCATTAATGTAGACAGTCACCATAGGATTTCTTGGATCATTGTACATAGTTAGGAGAGGCTGAGCAGACATTAATTCGGATAATTTCCCCATCACATTATTATAGGTCTATTTGGGCACATGACTCCCAAAATTCAGATCAATACAATTAGGGCTCATCAAACCCTAATTCAATTGTTACATGCACTAGACAAGTCATCAAATTGAATGCTTCCATCCATGAAAGTTTCCTAGCATGAAACCCTGCTAAAATGCCTCCTTGGGACACCATCATAGCATTGGTCAGGGATAACTGCGCTACAGAGAAGGTAGGCCCATTCAGGCTTGCACTGTAGTGAACTTAGACCCTCTTTGACCTGCGCTGGGCAAGAATGAGCGAAATTCACATTGGATTCTAGGAATATTCTCTGATTCTAGAGAATTATAGAAGGATGCCCAGCTCTTATCTCATCCTATGAGGTCAACTTTGGATAGGGTATGGCTCAATTACCCCTCTATCCTCTCATCCCTTTCTCCATGGAAACTAACTCCAATTTTTGAAAGCCATTCAATGCCCAATTTATGACATAACCACCTCCATTTCCCTATAAATTGACCACTCATCATAGTGATCATGTTATGAAACCAGCTTAAGAAAAGATAGAAAAGATAGATCAATGCCTTAGAATTCAGCCTCTTCGAGGGGGCAACCTCCTTTACATTACATAAATGAACAATTCTTGGATGATACAAATGAAAAAAC
>APFE030464465.1:0-10406 GCA_000404065.3 Pinus taeda | reverse complement strand
ATCTTTATAGTTGTGAGTGGTATGCTTCTTGGTTGCCATAATTTTGCTTTCCATTTTTCTTGCTAACTTGAATGCCTTGTTTAATGAATCAGGTTCCCAAAGGCGAACATCATGTTGGATATTATCCTTTAAAGACCCTATAAACACATCAATCCTGTGCTCCTCTGGAATATCTTTTGCCCTTATGTTCAATTTTTGGAACTCCTCAATGTGCTCCATTATTGAACACTTTTGTTCGAGACTTATCAATTGGCTAAAAAAAGTGTTGCTTCTTGTATCCTCATAATGTGCCATCAATTCTTCCGTAAAAATTTCCCAAGTGATAAATTGTTTACGAGAGCAAAGCCATTGATACCATACAAACTGATTTGGTTCCAAATATAATATTTCCATACATACCTTTTGTGTTTTTTGCACATTATTGAGATCGAAAAATTGCTCCATCTGTAATATCCATGTTGCGGGATCCTTGCCATCAAACTTCATCATATTGATTTTTGGAATATGGTGGGTCTTCGATCCAAAATTAGAGTTTATGGAATTATGATTAACATTTCTTTTGTTCTCATCATGAGTTTCCTTTACTATCCTTTCACCATTAGTGACCCTTTCTTGTAGCAACTTCTTCAATTCTTCCATTTTTGTCTTCAAATATATCTTCAAATCGTCCATCTTAGCTTCCACGTCATTCATCTTAGCTTGTACACCTTTCTTTAAACAATCCATCTTAGCTTCTACACCTTTCTTTACACCATCCATCTTAGCTTCTACATCCTTCTTTAAACCGTCCATCTTAGATTCTGTTCCTTTTTTTGCAAGTGACACTTGTTGCACTTGGTCTCGTAATTTTGATATATCATGTTGCATTTCTTCCTCTTCTTCATGAGTCATGCTAGAGCTTTCAGGTCGCCTACTAGGTGTTTCCATTTTCTTCCTCGGGGCATCAATTATCGATAATAATTCTTTACTATGACCTTTGAATTCCTCCAAAATAATTTTTCAAACCAAGCTTAACCAAACATTTAAAAAAAAATATACACACCTTTTTTCACTTTGTAGGAGCTTGATATTGCCTCTGATGTATCTCTGTAATTTCAGATCATCCAATTTTGAAATTGTGACCTACGGTAGCACTCTATGTCCTCTTTCCAATGCCACTAGTCTGACCCCAATTGGATTCTCCAATGAAGAGTTATGCCAAATCTCCCACAGTGATTTGATTATAGATTAATTCAATAGAACTAACTTGTACGATGTGCCATGTGTCCCTGTTTTGACCTTTGGCTCTGAAAATTATATACAAGAAACCACAATCCATCCTCTTTCTGTACCTTCTTACAAAATTTCAATCTGAGGCTCAGAGAGAAGGTTATGACTATTTTCCCCAGGTCACCTGTTTTGAATGTAATTCAGGATTCTTCAAAAGGACCAACTTCCTCACATCATATCTCTGAAACTATAGTGCAAAAAGCTCTGAAATTCAGACATGAGATTAAGCTCGATGTCTACTCAAATGGGTTTTGTTTTTAGCTTCTGAAATGTCGCAGAAAAAAAGTTATAGCGCAAATGCCACGATGACTTATTTGGAGCAGTGAAACCCTAGAATCCAAAGTAGCGAAACCCTAGAATCCAAAGCTCTGATACCAAATGTTATGAAACCAGCTGAAGAAAAGATAGAAAAGATAGATCAACGCCTTCGAATTCAGCCTCTTCGAGGGGGCAACCTCCTTTACATTACATAAATGAACAATTCTTGGATGATAAAATGACAAAACCTCCTTTCTATATGTAGGAGTCTAAGGAGTCACAATATAACCCAGCCGACCTAACAATAATAATATAAATCCACAAAGATAACAATAGAGGGATTCTATGGGGCACAATAATAACAATATGGAGACAATAGGGGCGCAACAATATTAATAAGGGGTTCAACTACAATAGTAATGAGGTAATCACTAGTATTATAGGTACCCAACAAATCAGGAGGCTAGAATTTAAAGATTATAGAGAAATACTATTGGTTTGAGATTTTAGTTCATGTCAAGTAAGGTTATGCTGTTGGATTGGTGTGATTTTGGTGTGATAAGGGTTGGACTGAAGCTGGATGAGTGACACAGGATCAAACTGCATTAAGTGTAATTCTTCCTTCTACATTAATAAAGTTGTTTGTTCCTTTTCTCATATTATTGTTCACATATGTGATGATTATGTGTTTCAACGATGTTGATTCCATTGGTTTATAGTAGATAGATTATGTATGCTTTGATTGTTGTCATTTTCTATTTCTGTTGACATTTACCAATTGAGAGGATTAAGTTCAAGTGGGAGCAATGGGAGCAATTCAAAGGAGATCAAGGAAGAGAAAGAAAACAAGTAATTTCCTTCATCTCATCTATCTATTATAGGAAAAGGTTAAACCACTTTCTTTCTGTTGTTCTAAGTGTAGCTACACACTTAGGGAAAATGTGTTTATCTGTAGATACAAATTCCATACAACAAATTAGCAGTCATACTGGGGAATGACTGTCATTCCTGGTAGTTTATCCTCATCATATTACATCCTAGTAGACTTTACTTGACTTCATTGATCTCATTTCAGTAATTTTGAAGTGTTTTTGGTCAAAAAAGTGTGTTTGAATGTCTCATGATTGGACTCTTTGGCACCAGCGTAGGGTTGTTCTTAAGAAACTATGTTGTAGAGAAGCTTTAGCTTAGAGATAGTGCACTGCAATGCACTATCTCCCACTCAAGCCTGTGTTGATCCCTGTCAAGCTAAAAACCCATTTTTTGCTTGGTTTTTTTTTCCAAATTTGCTTCTGATGTTATTTGCTAAAAGATCAATGTTTTCTATTTTTCTAAAATCTGATTCTATTTCTTCTCCTAGCCCTACTTTGGCCTTGATTGTTTAGTGTTTCTTAAGTGACTTCTTTATCATTATCAATTCATTGTCAAAGTTAGCTTACAATGAATTAGTCTTTTCTAAAAAAGAAGTTCATAAAGTCTTCATTTCTTCAAAAAAGAAATTGTCGTAAAGCCTTTGTTTCTTGCAAAACATATTGATTGATTGTTTGTGAATTTAGTTTCCTTTTGTTCATCTAAAAATTAAAGGGACTGAAAATAAAAAATTGCATCATGCATATCATAGTTTTTGAATGCTTGATAGGTATAGCTAGGGAAATTGCATTAGGTGCGCTCTTTGCTCTTTGTTAAAGATCTAATTTCTCTATCCCTTACTAGCTATGGTTTTCATTATTAAATGAATGAAAGAATGTTTTTCATGTTAGTTTCACTCTAGGAATTGAAAACATATATCACGTGGTGAACCTTGAAAGGAAAATTATTAAACAAGATCAACTAAAATTTATCTCAATTAACCTAATGGAGCATTGTAACTTAACGCAAACATTTAGAGGTCTAGGCTAGAGACATGTTCTAGCGTCGTTAAACATAGCAGCTATCGCTAATGGTTTGTGATACATTCCAAGTGCGATACCTCATTCCACGTACGTAATTATATCGTAGCTCATCCACGTACTTTGAGGTATATTGGGTGGTGTTATAGTACAAAAAGTATAAGGGAATGCTCTCACTGTGTGGTTTCGCATTAGACAACACTAACATGGATTGGACCTCCATGAACTTTCAGGTATATTTGGGAAGACTACATTAGGCTTTTATCCATCCATAGGTAATCAAGTTGGTCACCTTGTACACTGTGATACACCAAAAACAACATGCGGGGAGATTCCTGCACATAGGTTAAGTCCTTGGTTTATTGAGGCAGTATATTGTAGTTCATAGTTACTTGGTAGTCCTTTTGCCTAGATTATCCCTCTTTTGTTTTGTTATTTTATTTTGATTAAAAATAAAATTAATTGACCACAGATAAAATCCTCCACATCACTCCTTAGTTGATCTTAGGTTGAGATATATGGCAGCAACTCTGGAGTGCACCGATCAAGGAATTCCTTTTGATGGGAATCCTAGTCCTTTTCTTCCTTTTGAAAATGTTAGTGCTCTTTATATGGCTACATTGTCCCTTCTAGGAATTACCATTGGCTTGCAAGTATATCTTTTCTCAACCTCCTTGGCCTCACAACTGAATATTCCTACAACTAGACAAAATCAACCTCCAGTTGATCCTAAAGTTGACCCTTTACCTTCTTTGTCGGTTGTTTCTTCCTCCCCTTCTTCCTCTTCGCCTAGTGAAAGTATTGACACTAGTAACCAAGTGGATAAGAAGAAGAAGAAAGGGAAGAAGAAGATTCAGTTGGGGGACAACCAAGAAACCATTGCTTCGAATGCAAATTATGATGAGAAATCGTTCTATGAGCCTCACAAACTTCAATATCCTTGCAAACATTGTACAAGAGACCACATTCTTCAGAATTGTTCTGGTATTCCTCAGATCTTAGAAGAATGGTATTCTCATTCACATCATCCCGTGTCATCAAATTTTGGAGATCATTCTGGTGACACACCATCAACTAGTGGTAGTAAAGTTCATGGAAAGAAGGGTAAAGTTAAGTTTTCCTGTAGGTTATGTGAAGGGAATCACCCCATTCACCTTTGTCCCTATCTGGATGAAGCCCAAAAAGTGTTGGATAACTATCCTGCTTCTCCACAGCAACTTCCATTTCGTTATAGGAGACTCTCCCTTAATCCTTCACTAGTTGATGAAGTGACTGACCCAAATCAACTGTTGGTCAAACCTATTCTCTCTAAATGTGAATCCCATGAGTCTATACCTGACCAATCACAGGTGGAGGAAATAGTTGGCCCGATTTCTCCTTCAATTAATTGTACCATTCCCGTAGAGAGTGAGTATGATACCACTCAGGTTCTTTTCATTTCTTCAGATTCCAATGTGCTTGGAGGCAACCCTCATGTTTCATCAAGACAGGAGAAAAATCCTCCCATTCTCATAACTCAAGGGGTAATTCTCCCGTTCTTATGTGTTATATACATATTTGGGCACTGCAACCCCAATCACATATGTTCATAAACCAAGGGCTTCTAAACCCCTAAAAGTGTTATTTCATACCCTAAAGGAAGAAGGTCAGCTGATTACATCATTTCCTAGAAGTTCTCCTTGAAAACCTGCTCAGAACTAGTCAAAACTAGATCATACAGATTGCTCCATGTTGAGGGTGTGATGCATCTCACACGTTACAAATAGAGGGTGCGATGCATACTGAAAATCCCTTCTATAGGGTGCGATGAGCGAGAGCAGACAAATGGTAGAGGAAGTTTGCTAGGTGGAAACCCAAAGAATCTTCTACAAACTACTCATTTGACACTTGCCTCTTTGAATTCGCCCAGGGATGAGTAAGAGATCATGAAATCTCCAAGCGGAGCTAAGAACTATTAGAGAAATGACACTAATCAAAATCCCAGAATCTGACTCACCCACCTACAAATATCTACATATGGATCGCTCATCTTAGAGATCCAGAGGCTGGAATTTTGTATTTTTGTAAGGAAGTGTTGTTGGTTTCTCTGTGAAATATTATAGTGTTGGGTGATCTAGATTTTTCATGATGTGAAGAAGGCTTTCATGCATAGAGGATGGCACTGGGTTAGACCATTGGGTTGTAATCCTCTCTTCTACTACTTTTATCAATAAAGATATTTGAGTTTTCCTCCATATTATTGTATATTTCTAAATCTTGTATTGGTGTATGCATTTGTATGGTTAATATACATCTGATCCTATATTTTTTATGGCTATATATCTCTATGTTTTGATGGTATTATGTTGCTTTAACTCTACTAGTGTTCTTTGAAGCGGGACAAGTGAGGAAAGAGTGGCGAAGCTCTGTCAAAGTGGGGAGGAAACAAGCAAGGAGCCAAGTGAAAGACTGAGGTTGGTACTCTCCGCTTCTCTCTCGTCTATCTCTCATAAAGGAAAACACAAGTAACTTTAGTTTGTTTGTTTCTAAGATAGCTACCCGTCTTAGTGGGACTAGTAGCTATAGCTACCCGTCTTAGTGGGACTAGTAGCTCTGAATGGACACTAGTTTTCATGATAAAAAAATGATGACTCCACTGGGGAGCGAATAGGTTGATTGTTAGTTACTGTTGTTTGCTTTATAAACTACAAATAGAGCCTGAAGTTAAGCCAGCTAGGCTTCGAACTACTTTTGCTATGTAACTGCAAAGTAGATCAATGTTGCTTCAGTCAATCTACTGGTTAGTTATGAACTGAACATCTAACTTGCAAACATCCTAAGTGCCCTAGTGGTAGCTCAAATAACCTCATTAGATTAGCCTTATACTTTGTGTTTTCTGCCTATCATTAGCTTAGCCTAAATCCCTGAACTCAGCTACAAACTATGAGTGAAAACGAAGCTCAGGCTCGTCCCTGGACCATCGCACTGTCTCTAATTGGCAACCTGGATGCATCGCACCTTGTGTGTGTTGCAGGTGGGATGTATCCCTGTTTCCTTGTGTTACAGGTGCGATGATTGAGTGAGACTGTTTCTGCCTCTAGATTTTGGTTTTTTCTTCATTGTCTTCATCTTTATTCAGTAGTTTTGTTGTTTATGACCAGTACATCACTGTTGAAACCTTCTTCCTTTGCATTATTCAGCCTCCATTGATAAAGAATTATGAATGTTTTTTTATGTATTTTTCATCATTTACATTTCTCCTTTGCAAAAAGTAGCTTAATTGAACTATCAGCCTCTGATTTGAAAGTGTCTCAAGTGTCGTTTTCAGTCAAAGAAAAGAGTGTCATAAAGTCTTCCTCTTTTAGATAGTCGATTACACTTTTGCTATTGTATTTGATTTGAATCATCAATTATTTGAAGTGTCAAAAGTAGTTTTCAAGTCGAAATTGAAAGTGTCGTCTTAGTCTTCCTTTTGTTTTTGAACAAGAAATTGCTAAAGTGTCGCTTTGAGAAAAGATAGTTCAGATCTGTACTTAGTTTTCTTTTTGTCATTCTCGCATTAAGGAAACTGAAAAACAAATACATGCATGTTCATTTGAAATTAGACTGCATGTGGAAATTGATTTAGGACATTGCATCTTAGTGTGTGCTCTTTGCTCTATGTTGAAAGAATTTTACTTCTCTTTCCTTAGTAGCTAGGTTTTTCATTGCAAAAAGAAAGTAAACGACTGTTTATCATTTCAAATTGCATATTTAGGAATTGTATATCTACATCATGTGGTGAACTTTAAAGGCAAACTTCTTAAGAAAGATCAACTGTTAAATAAACCTCAATGAATATAAAAACGCTTTGGAAGCTAACACACAACATCTAGAAGTCTAGGCTAGAGACATATTCCAACGTGATAAAGTCTGGTAACTATCGTTTTCATTGTAGGTTAGGTGATTCCTCCTCCTTGATATGACAAGTGCCAATATGGACTTGTGCTCCCACGTACCATCGAGTATATATTGGGAGACCACAATAGGCTATATCCTTTATCCTTAGGAAGACGTGACTGCCACCCTATCGATCGCAATGCATTGGACACAACATTCAGGAAGATTGACTGTCGTATGTAAAAAGTATTCTGCAGTTTTGCGATTGGTTTGGTAATCCCTCTGTCTAGATTTCCAGAGTAGTCACTTTTGTTCCTTTCAGACTCCTTAAAAGGACAGGTCCATCTGAGCACTTGTCACTTCAGGCTTATTAAAAATCAAAGGCGACTAGAGTCATCTTTAGCTTTTTCTTGACTCTTTAAAATTGAAAAAACAAGTTGTGTCAAAGAATTATAAAATTCATTTAATTTGGAATAACATTTTCCCTTTTTTATTTTGAGTTGATCAAGTAATCTGAAATCGTGGAAGAAATTCAATCAAAACCCCATCATTCGCGGAGACTAACGAGTCAACCGTCTTTGACTCCAGAAACAAAACCATTCTGAGCCAAGCGATCTCGTTTAATTGGGTCAAAGTCTCCTGGTTTATTCGAACCTTGTGTTTCAACATCCTCAGAGACTCCAGTTACTCCAACTATTTCTGGTATCCCCGCCTCTACAGAAGAAGTTCCACAATTACAAGAGGACACTAGAGCTGATCCTAGTGTAACAATAAACACTTCTATTCCTGAACCAACCCCATTTGTGGCTGGTTCGGAAGGTGTCACCCCTCTAGCATCTATCGCTACTGAGTCTATACCTTCTTCAGCACCAGAAATATTTTACGGACCTGACGATTTACCTCTTCCACTTGGATTTATTGCTATAGAAGAGATTGTGGGGGATCTTCCATCCAATACTCTATTGCATTTTGGAATTGGGATCCACTTATATCCTTCTACTACAGAAGTTAGTCACCCTTCATCGCAAGTTCCTGTAGAACCGCTAGGAAATCTTTTGGATAGACTCGATATGTTTGAACAACCATCGACATCTAGGACTGTGTCATCTGATACAGTAGCAGTAGAACCTCCTACCGCCACTCCAACAATGTTTTCTCGTGTAACATCTATCTCAACTAGTTCTCAACCACTAGATGGAGTCAACGCAAGGACTGTTTCAACAGTATGGTCTGTTCCTATTTGTTCATCTGGAACCTTATCTGGAATTTCTTATGTTGAGTCTCAGCAAATTGATCCTTCAAAATAGTATCAATTTGGGCAGTCCAGTCTCCAAAGGCCAATTTTCCCTTTGAACATTGGATTTCCGCCATATGGGGGGCAGTATGCCTTTTCATCGTTCTCTCCAGGAGAACAACCATACGAGACTTCACAACAGAATTTGGGTCAAGTTGGAATCGCGTCCAGTGGTTGGGTACCAATACTGCCTCAATAGCCGAGAGTTGTATATTCAATGCAACAAAATCAACCTGTGTCAAATATTCCCACTACACCAGCTATTGTGATGGTGTCACAAGTACAAGCACTGCCTATTGTATGTCAACCTCCAGTCTCTCAGGTCGTAATACAACAACCTCTTGTCTCCACGACTCAATCAAAATCACCGATTAGTGGCTCCTTAAATGGAGCGACTCAGGCTCAAATGGGTACTATAACCCCTCATCTTGGTCAAACATCCAATATTGGACAAAAGCAAATGGTCTCACAGCCATGGCTGGTGCAATATAAATAACCGCAATTCTAGCAAGCTTACGAGGACCTGAGCAACATAGCTTTGCAAGTAATGGGAAGCCGTATATTCAAAATTGTTACCAACAATCATATTATAATGGTTATGCCCATCTACCTCATCAAATTTATTAGCATCAAATACATTATGCTAGTATGCAAAGACCCACAGTTCAGGCAATCCCATCTTATCTTGGGTATGCTTCACCAAACCTGAATCAACAATTTCCTTTCATAGCAACTTTAGAATTACCAGATCTGAATTGGCTAACAAATGATCCAATTGCTTATGCCCCGTGGTGATTAGCGATTCCTCATAAAATTCCATCAGATATTCCTAAATTCAATGGAAATCTGGGTGAAGATCCATCAAATCATGTGATGACCTTTCATCTGTGGTGTTCATCCAACACTCTCAATGATGATTCAATTAGGCTTTGCCTTTTTCAGCGAACGTTAACTGGTCTAGCAGCAAAATGGTACATCGAATTGCCTAGGGCTTCATTCGATAACTTTAGCACCCTTGCCACCACCTTTTTAACCCATTTTTAGTTACCCATTAGGTACGAAACAAGAATGAAGCTTCTTACAAATTTTAAGCAGACAACAACCACTCACATATCTGATCATATTCATGAGTGGTGATGTCATCGTAGAATGGTAAAGACATATGTTCCTGATCAGCTGTTAGCTGAATGGGTTTTTAAGTCATTGTTACCTTCTATTACAAAAGATGTGGCCAAGGGAGGAGTTTTCACTGAAGAGTAAGTCATTGCTCGTGCGCAATATCTAGACTTGATCTATAACCAGTCTGGCACGCTCTACGACAAAATTCCTGATGCTCCTAGACCAGATTTTTCCATTTCTCCTCCTACTAAATCAAACAGGGACTCTCATGCCGGCGATGACATGATTGGTACCTCAAGTACGCAAACTACGAAGGCCTCATTTGGTAAAGTCCTTGCAATTTCCAGTAAAAAGGAAAATGACAAACTTCCTGCCTTGGAGGTTAATGTTGTGTCAACCGACAAAGGAAAAGAACCGAAGCAACCAGTGGGCAAGAAGAAAAGGAAAAGTAAAAGGGAGAAATAGGATGATTCATCTCTTGAAAAATCTTTTGAAAGCCCTTCTAGGCAAAAGAAACCTAGTCGGCCATGTCTCATATGCGATGAGGACCATTGGACCAGAGATTGTCTACATAAAGTTGAGATTAAGAAGTTCTTTAAGAGTTCAAAACCCTTAGCGGTATCAACTGACCCGTTTCCAAAGCTAGAGACCAATCTGGTTGCTAGCGACAATGCTTCTCCATCCCAAGTGCTTACATTTTCCATTTTGAAATAGCAAAA
>APFE030464463.1:138735-152933 GCA_000404065.3 Pinus taeda | reverse complement strand
TTTTCTATAACTTCAGCTGTTTAAATTGGAATTCTTAACTGCTCCAATAAGCCCTGAATATCTCACAGTCACTATTTAGTAATTCATTTATGCTACTAAGTAGAAATTGTTGTTCAAATTGGTATCAGACTGTCTGTAACTCCACTGACCATTGTTTCACTCACTAATCGTAAAATTATATTAACAATAGCCATCTAGCCTTGCAGCAAAACTTTCTCCATCACAGGCACCAGAACTATCTCACATTTCTGACTCCATATGCCCAATGGATTAGCATCTTCTGCACATTTCATGCCCTTCTTACAACAAAAGTTCACCAACCAAAGTCTCAAACAGAAAACTGAAACTTTTAACTAGCCTAAAATCTTCACAACGCATAGCTGAAACTTAAAGAGAGAGCCCTCTCTGATTATGGATAGGCTAGGATCTATAATCCAAAGGTTGGTTAGTGGTTACCCCGGCCGGATTCCCTTGGGAGTCATAGGGAACAACCTGGGTGTTAACAGGTTCAAAGTAAGAGCAGTATGGGAAGCGCAAGGTGTCACGGATGACAATATTAAGAAGGATACATTGGTGAGTGTGCTACAGGATCATGCATTGGCATGGTATATCAAGCACTCTAATGACCACCCAAATGCAAGGATAGCAGAGATCCAAAATGCGTTGAGCAAATAATTTAGTTCGCAGAAATTGTAGACACAGTCAGTCATCAAGTTTAAAGAGATCACGATGCTTCCAAGCAAGACTCCTTGGGATTTGGACCAAAGGCTGAAGAGTACGATCTACGAGGCCAATATGATGCTAATGGATGCACAACATCGTGCATGGTTTGTGCAATCTCTGACACCACACTTAAGGATGGCACTGTCACAACATAAACTTTCTACCCAGGCGAAAGCGTTGGAAATCGCGATGAGGTCGCATGAAACCCCGATACAAGACCCTAGGTTGGGAATTCAACAAATCCATGCACAACTATAAAATCTATGCCTGGAAATGCAATGTTTGAAGAACGATAGGGCACCGCGGCTAGAGGCACGTAAGGAAGTATGGTGCATAAAATGCAAAGGCCGAGGCCACGACAAGGATCACTGTCCAGTGTTTGTGCACTACTTGATAGGAGGAGGGCCAATGCCATTGAGACCAGAGGCACAGGCAGGGCCGAGTGCGACACCCGTGTTATGGTGCATGATCTATTAGATAGGCGGAAAACACATGACGGATAATTTTTATTTGTCGCAAAAGTATACACCGACACCCTAGCAACTATTTTGTAATTTCTGCAGGTCGATAGGCCACGATGAGCGCACTTGTCACAGCTATGAGATAATGATGGATCCGACCCTAGCCTATAGGATGCAGACATCAATTTGATCCATTGACCCAGCTGCGGGGATGGCACGTGCTGGATTTTAGGGGCGAGATCGAGGACAAGGGGGAATGGGACTAGGAAGGGGCTACGGACAGTTAATTTGTTACAATTGCGGAGGACCAGGGTACTATGCTTGTGATTGTACCAACCTGATGAGGATATCCTGTTCATACTATGCTCAGTTTGATCATGAAACAATTGATTTTCCTACGTTGATCAAACAAATGCATGAAAAAGGGGTATTCCAGCCTCCTCTGACTCAGAATATACAAATGATGAGGTCTCAACTGCACGAGGAAGACCCAAATGTGAACATGATGCTCAAAAGTAGTGTGACCATGGGGGAGGATAAGGGAAAGCAGCCCGAGGAAGATACATGGGCTCACAAGGCTCCTACAAAGGAACCTGAGTTTGACTTAGAACGTGCAAAGGAGATGTTCATGGAAGCTAAGAAGAGCTTCGCAGAGGCCTCCACTTCAGGTAGTAAGGATCAACCAGAGCCAAGAATGGGTCCTTCAATGCTTACTACCTTTCTGGAGACATGCATGAAACTACTGTGTGACAACAAGGTAGTTAAGGGACTACAGGAGCTGATCACTAGGTGCGCGGGGTCAGGAGAAATGTGCATAGTTCGGAAATTAGGATAGCATGCATTGTGCACTGGGAGGGAAATGAGATTGACTACACAGATTGGTGAGTATGAAATGGATCAGGTAATCCGAGATCTAGGTTCGGATGCGAATGTGTTACCAAAGAAAACATGGGAATGCATGGGTAGGCCCACGTTATAGTGGTCCCCTATTCAATTATGAATGGTGAACCAATAGAAGATTTTTCCCATGGGGAGGTTGCAAGGAGTAACAGTTGATATTGAAGGCATGAGCACACAGATGGTTTTTGAAGTGATAGAGATTGTCGATGATAGCAATCCCTATCCCACGTTTTTAGGGATATATTGGGCCACTGATATGAATGGAGTCATCAACCTGAAGAAGTGGAATATGATATTCGAGAAAAAGTCACTATGCGTAGCAGTCTTGCTAGACCCAGCCGAAGGAGTACGCTACACTGAACCAGTGCACAATGATGAAAGCGAAGATGAGCTAGATTGTATTTACAAGATAACTGCGCGAGACCAGGATTGGGTGAATCCAACTGCAGATGGAAGAATCTCACGGGTGCGCGAAAGCTCCTGCACTTTGGATTTAGACGAAGAAGTAGAGCGTTGGCAGAATCGGTTGCACAAAGTTACAATGCTGAACTGCAACATGAGGATTAGATCACTGCGTTGCGTGACGAAAAAGGAATGAGAGTTGCTGACATATGATGGATTGACAGCGGTGGATGAATTCTTGAG
The DNA here is from genome assembly GCA_000404065.3 of Pinus taeda. Classification (NCBI taxonomy): domain Eukaryota; kingdom Viridiplantae; phylum Streptophyta; class Pinopsida; order Pinales; family Pinaceae; genus Pinus; species Pinus taeda. The sequence continues at coordinate 150,204 of APFE030464463.1, read as the reverse complement.
CAAATTTTAAAGCACAGTACCGGAACAACAACGGTTCGATGCGTTAAAATGGGCACTGCGCGCAATGTCTGCACAATGGTGGGGTACACATCAAGGCAATTTTGAGGATTGGCACAGATATAGAAGGATGATGTGCCTACAGTTTGGAAGCCCCCAACTTCGAATGAGAGTTGGGTAGCCAAGACGAAGCAGCTTACGTGCCCACTTATTTTGATGGGTACAGACGTGTGTTGTGCAGTCCACACAAACACACCCCAAACTAAGGATCAAAAATCAGAAACAGGAAAAGCGACGCACACCACAAATTTTCCACGAAGAAGCATTACAGAAGGTATGCAGAATCCTGAACGGGGTTCACTAGGAAAGACAAACTAATTGGGACTTGTGCGTACCAGTGGTCCGATGGGCCTCTAGGGCCATGTACAAAAACCTAAGCACAGAGACAATCTCGAAGCTAACAAGTAGAGTCAAGGCCATATTTTTGGAAGGAAGGAATCCTCACGTAGTAGCTCCCACAGTTGGGATAGTACGCAAGGACCCAGACAAAGGAATTATGTAGTTACAGAAAGCCATTTGGCGAGGGAACCTTAAACTTCACGAACTCGAAGAAGATCGGGTACGGCTGAGGAAATCAACAAATTGGAAACTGAAATCACGCAATCATGTTGCGTCGAGGAACTAAGAATGACAAAAAAATATATGGGCAGCCATACTACTACATTAGAAGGTTATCATTGAGAATTTGTGGCTCTACTACCATGGCTACGACTGCACCTTACCAAACAAGGTAACCAGGGGAGCGCACCACATAAGGAAGAACGCGCGGTGCTGAATGTCGTGAGGGTAATTGAGGAGTGCCTGTGGACTAGGTTGGAAGGTGCCTTGAAGCCTCGCATAGGTGGTGCGACCACTTGACTATCCATAGGGAGCACAGTCTCAATGCTCCAAGTAGTTGAAAGAGAGCGCGGGGCTATAAAAGAGTATGTGGAGGAGCTGTGCGATGAGGAGGTTGCGCGTAGGATTGGCATGTCACAAGGGTCGCGCCCACGCATAGGGGGCTATGCTACCATGTGGGTAGGCTGGGAAGCGACCATTAGTGTCACTGTTCATGACAAGATGTCCAATTTAAGGCAACGAGGAGCAGACGCTGGGCAATTAAGACATGAATTCAGAACTAGATTTGGGATGATCTACCACCAATCTCGCATTAGTGAGCCAAATGAGGGGGGAATGGTCGAATTTGAATTCAAAAAGGCCTATAAATCATCGGTGGCTATCCACCGAACAACCCTTGGCATTTTGAGAATTCAGTTGTTGCACTATCAATTGGGTATGGGCCTTATGAACTTGGAGGCTTTGAGAGCAAGTTCAGTGTTTGAGACATTGCCGAAGGAGATGCAGGATTTTCTAAATAGAATGATGTCGAAAACCAAGGGAGTTGCGCAGAGCCCTATGCCGCTAGTGGGGGATACACTGGAAATTCCTAAATTTCCCTGGACGCCGAGGCCCAAAAAGGATCCATAGGCAGCAGGACTGGTTTGTATGTCTTTGCAAAATCCACGGTTTGGTAAACTGTCTATGGAAGACAAGGGTAAGAATGTTAATCTTGAGACAGATGATGATGAGGAGGATCTCTAGGTGTTCATAGAAGAGATCGAGGTGGATGAAGAAATGGAGGAAGACATTCAGCCAATGCATGCTGCAGCAAAACTGCCCAAGTATGTCCCTCCATGGAAAGGAAGAGTAAAAGTACCCAAAGATTTGGATGTTGTTAAGAGTGCACTCCAAACCCTGCTCCTCCCAGATGGAATTTTTTTTGAAGGATCGGTTTTGGGCCGCGTGCCCATGATGAAATTTTAAGATTGGGACCTTGCAGATAGCGAAAAGTTACCACATTTGGAGACTAGCCAATGCATGAAACAGAGCAAGGAGGGGTCAGTTACAGTGCTAGAGCTGTGGAAATGGCTGCGTGATGTGGAGGAGGTCAAGCTACTCCACCTACTATGGATTCCACACTTTTACTGTGCACCAATCACGATCTTTGTCATCAGGCAACTACTTTGCTTGGTGCATGATGGGTATCTATGGTTGGAGGAGCCTATTCCCATCACAACGGAACTCAATCATAGTATTTTGTGGCTTCCCTATAAGGGAAGGGACCCACGGAAATAGCTGGTAAAAGCAGCGATTTGGCTCTTGCAGAAGACATGAAAACCAAATGTAAGTTGGAAAAGAAAAAGCCTAGCTATGCAATCACGAGCATCAAGGATAAAGGCATTATCATCGCCACCCAACTCCTGGCCAGAAAAGTAATTTGGAAGTGCTGTGCAGATGAAGTATCAATGCCTATGGTTGTGCTAGCTGAACAATGCGTAGAGGGTGTCTAGTTCAACTAGGTTGAGTTCCTCTATGAGGAATTTTTGATAAACTGCAAGGAGGCTCAAGAGCACGGTAAGACCTTCCACTACGCATGGTTGCTCTTATCCATCTTGCTAGTAGTAGGTGAAGTATCGGTCGAGAGCCAGTTCCCGCCAATTGACCAGGAGCTTCTTGAGGCTGCGAACTATGCTTCACTCTAGGCCATGAAGGACGCAAAGCAGATTCACATGGTCAAGGTGCTTTGGGTGTTGATGGAGGCAAGCATCCGAATATGGATAAATAGAAGGCGACGATTGTCTCCCACAGTGTATGCCACTCTGAAGAGTTTTGTAGAGTTTAAAGAAGACATGCACAACATTCATGTCCAGGCGAGAAAGGATCCAGTGCAGAAATGGGTGAAGCTCTCGTTCATCGCAACGGATAATGCGATCTTCGCAGTAATGGAGTCATGGCCTCCAGAGTGCTGCGCCCCGAACTTGGAAGGAATGGAGAAGGCCGTAGCCCAACAAAGGAAGAAGGACACCAAGTTGTGCATCACGCGGTTGGCTGGCAAGAGGTGCCAGGAACAAGAAGCAATCGCACAATAGAAGACAACTGATGTAGCAGCAGCGACATAGATCATAGAAACCACAACAACGTCAACAAAAGAGCCCGAGGAGGGCCAATAAATGTCCACGGGGTAGCAGACGAGGGAAGTGGAAAGGATAGAAGAGTGTGTGGACCCTGGTTCAGCATTGACCCAACTCAAGCAGCCGTGTGTCCTTGAGAAAATAGCTCCCAAAAAGAAGGCGAAGGCGACAAAGATGTCCGTTGATCCGATAACACTCACAAAAGGGGATCTGTTTGACATCAGTGAAACGATTCACGAGGTCACAAAGGACATGCTCTAGGAAATGAGGATGGAGCAAAACATTTTTTTGGAGGCACTCATCATGCAGCTACAAGTCTTACAGGTATAGTCCCCCCAAACAGGTACAATGGCTCAGTACATCGCAGCAGGAACTTCCAAGGCCGAACAGTTGCTGCGCGCCCATATGGACAACTCTTTTGTGTTTCCGGAAGACGCACTAGCAATAGCAAGTGAGGGTGACCGGGCTGCGATGAGAAGCATGAAAGGCATCGGCCTGAACTTGGTAGCCTTGCCGCATGAAATTATGTACCAGCTACAAGATTGGGTCATCGCAGAGCTTCGCGCCCGAGAAGGTCGTGCGATCCAGGTCCTGAATGAGTAGAAAATCAACATGGACTAGCTCAGCCTCTAGCATGATGAGTTGGTTTTGCAGGCTCGCAAACTGGAGAAGGTAGTAGGGGATGCGTGTAGGAGCATCCCAGAGTTGGTCGTGCCAACAAAACTACCAGCAATAGAGTGGGTCCATAGATTGGTAGCTGGAGTTTGTGAGGCCAGGGAGGAAACGACGAAGGTTCAATTGGAGCTCAACCTACAGATCGTCAAGCTGTGATTGAAGGCATAGCCCTCCACACCCCTAGAAGTAATAGAAAAGCGTGCCCGCACTATCCAGATGGGGTTTGAGCAAATTGGCCAAGCGACATGGGATTGTACCGAAATGTTGGAGCAAGCACTAACCATGCTTACGCACCTGCAAGAAGACCCTAACCTATAGCGCCTAGAGACAGAGGCACGTGAGTTGCAGCACGAGTACGATAGTGTCTAGGGCACCGTGCAGATAGTTGTTCTTACTCAACGACTCGCTAGACTATAGTAGGCAAGGGAACTGAAGGACCAATTAGATGCCACACGTCCAAAAGAAGCCCTGCTTAAAGCATGCATTCAACCATGGATTGATGAAGATTTCACAATTACAGCTACCATTGAAGGGAAGCTGGCACAAATGTAGGAACTTTATGTGGTTAGACAGGAATGTGACCCTGATCATGAAAGTTTAGAAATACATGTGCAACAAGTACAATAGACAGCAGGACAGTGTGTTGCAAACACCAAAGCTACGTGAGACGTGCTGGATGGACTTCATGCAAAAAACATTGCACCAATAGAGTGACTTGAGACAAGTCACGATGATTGTGTTGTGGGCCTCTTGGGCATGGGATCCCCCACAACATGTTTTTGGGGCTTAAAGCCCAAGTTTTGGTCAATGTAATGTAAAGACTCCATGAAGTACGAACACGGAGCGTGAAAGTCTAGGATGAGTCATATGGTTGCCCACCCTAAGAATTGTTAAATAATGTAAAGTTGTGTCAGCCTACCCATGGTCTGCGGACCATGGGATTGTATAAATAGAGTGAGGCTCTAAGTGTAAAGATAATTTTTGGAAAGAAAGTAATAGATAGATGCGAAGGCATGGTTAGAGGATAGAAGTGGATCTGAAGTGTATTGGGTCATAGTAGTAGGAAGAGACTTTTCACTTGAGTGCGCATGGTGGAGTCGGGTCTGTAATTTCACTCAACTTGAAAAGGATTATTAATAAAGATAAGATTGATTTGGAATATTGTGCATCTATGGTTCTCTTTATCTTTGTGCATTTATATTGATTTTGATTACACACACTTACTTGAAAGTTGAATACGTAATAAGAACATTGGGCCCACACAAACTAAGTCAAAGCACTAACATAATAGCGCAGTAATGATTGAGATCACGATAGTATTGTATTTGTACCCCTTACAGAGGTGGACACAGGCTTCTACGCGGAACAAGGCGAGCGCATAGGTTTGGATCGCGAACCTCCATTTTCTTCATCAAGACATCCCTAGGGTGTGGAAACTTGGTTCCAACACCCTCCAATACTACTTTGAGTGAGACCTTAGTCCGCGCTCCACGGACTATTGCCGAAAGGGCCAGTAGTACCGGGATTTGCTTGGCAAAATAACTTTTCAACCTGGGTCAGGCGCCACATAGCCAACATGAATCTATCCATGTGGCTGCTCCATATATATCTCCTCCTTGAGATCTCCATGAAGAAATGCACTCTTCACATCCATGTGATGAACTTCCCATCTACGAGAAGCAGCAATGGCTAAAACTAGTCGAATGGAGTCCATTTTCGCAACTGGTGCAAATGTCTCTGTGTAGTGTATGCCATGTACCTGTCAGTATCCTTTTGCAAAAAGTTGAGCTTTGTAGTTGTTGATCTCACCATCTGCAGCAATATTTTTTTGATAAATCCACTGGCATCGAACAAGCTTTTTGCCTTTCGGAAGTGGAACCAAGTCCCATGTGTTGTTTTCCATGAGAGCAGAGTACTCTTCATCCATGGTAGCCTCCCAAAGCGGGTTTCCAGCAACCTCAGAGCATGAATGTGGATCTGAACCAAGTGTCATATATAAATGTATGGGAAGAAATGGTTTGGTGGTAGCTAGGGCTTGAGGAGCCCCAAAAAAGTGCGATCTAATCCTTTTCGTATCCGCAGGATCACTAACTAGTTCACCCGCATCTTGCAGGGTTTTCTCTGCCCAAGTTTGCAACTGAGTTGAAGCAGCCATAAAATGCTCCTCATCCTCTAAATCAGACCCGAGAGGCTTCTCTAATGGCTTCTTTGAAGTTCTCAAAGAAGTTTCAGAATCCTCCTCATCAGTGGCAACAAGCAGTTCCTTGGGAGGGTTTGCTGAAAAATCATGCAATGATTCTTCTTCAAACTTCACACTTCGAGCTACAAGGAACTTTTTAGTGGGAGAGTCCAACAATCTATATTATTTAACACTTTCAAGATATCCAACAAATATACATTCAATGCTTTGAGGCTCTAAAGCCTTCCTCTTATCTGTCAGAATGTGAGCCCATGCTCGTGAACCAAAAATGCAAAAGTGCGACACTTTCGGTTTCTTACCGGTCCAACATTCAAATGGAGTGGTGCCTTTGAGTTCTTTATGAGGAATGATGTTCTGAATGTATGATGCATAATTAATAGCTTTAGACCATAGATTAGGAGCTAATGATTTGGACTGTAGCATACAATTGGCCATCTCTTTTAATGACCGATTTTCCTCTCCACAACACCATTCTGTTGTGGTGTATATGGCACTGTGTGTTGTAGGTGTGTACCTGCATCAATACAAAGTTGATTCACATATTTGTTGACATACTCCCCCCCATGATCAGTACATAGTATCTTAATCTTACACCCAGAATCATTCTCAGCAAGTGCTTTAAATTCTATAAGGCATTCAAATACTTTCGATTTTAATTTCAAAAAAAAATACCCAAGTAAAGCGAAAGAAATCATTTATGAAGGTGAGTACATATCGAGCCTTACTAATCGAAGGCTACGGGAATGGTCTTGTGATGTCACTATGAATCATTCCAAGAGGTGAAGAAGCTCTCTGTGCCTTCCCATTATCAAAATTTTGCTCCAGATGCTTGGCAAGAATGCATCCTTGACATACACCGCTTGTGAATTTAATAGTGAGCAATCCTTCTACCATGTTTTCCTTGTTGAGTTGATGCAAGTACTTATAGTTTAGATGGCCAAATATTTCATGCCATAACATTTTGATATCATTAGATTGTGACAGAAATATAGTGCTAATATATTTAGGAACAAAGTGGGAGAAGAAATACAAACGAGAACTATGATCTGCAAATCCATGTGCAAGCTGTGAGCACGTGGAAATGTCGGTAATCACTGCGGAGTCCGGAGCGAACTCCACCTTCCTTCCAGAACCGGAATGAGTGATCTGATATATCGAGAGAATATTTGTGAACAGTGAGGGAACATGAAGAACATTTGTGAAGCAGCCCCCTTCAAGGTTTACAATTCCTTCTCAACACACCTTTGCGGGTGTGGCATCTCCCAATTAAATTGGGGATCAGGTACTTTCTTCGATGGAGGAAAATTCATATTTTGATGCAGCCAGATGGTTTGATGCACCTGAATCAAGGATCCAAGCTTATGGAGTGGACGTGACAACCATTAAAGCATGACCATCTCGTTCTCTCCCTCTCCCATCTCCCGTTTTGTTATCATCCTTCTTCTATGCATTCTCGGGCATGGTGAGATTGTGTTGCTGCAATTTCTTAGCCATCTCATTGATTGTTTTCCTCATGCAATTTTCTTCAGGATGAAAAACTTTGGAACAGTAGCTGCAAATTGTTCTTTTCTTCTTCTTCTTACCCTTAGGCAAAGAAGAGCTCTATGAATATTGTACATGTCTCTCCTTCTTCGATTCATTAAATTTACCCTTCTCTTTTTGCCTGTCTCTTCCACTGCTCTTTGGAGCATCAGTAGCTGCAAGTGCTTAGTTCTTTGAATGCTTGATGGCACCCATTTGGACTAACTTAGCTTCCTCTTGAGTCAATGCTGCAATGAAGTCACTCAATGGAGTCATTTTCCATTTTTCCTCAGTCAATTTAGATGCTTGAAAAGATGATACAAACACGGAATATTCAGGGCCTAATTTCGAGAGAATCGAAAGGATGAGTTGATCTTCCTCTTTCTTGACTCCACATGCATAAAGTTCAATGAGGAGGGATTTAAGATTGGTGAAGTATTCTTGCAGTTTGCTGAAATGAGTTGGATTGAGGGATATGAGTTCATTCTCCAGTTGATGCACTCTCATTGCATCCTTCTTGCCAAATAGTCCTTCCAATGTGGTCTAGACCACATTGGGAGTAGTGGCTCCACTGACATGAAAGACGAGTTATCTGGAAATTGATAGGAATATTAGCCCAATTGCTTCATCTATTTATTGAAATACTTTATCTTCTCTACTATAGAAATCGGTTCAGTCTCCGTTCCCATTGTTACCCTGTAAAGCCCTTTGCTTCGGAGGAGCAGAGTGATCTCTGTTTTCCATTCGAAGTAATTGAAAGGATTTAGAATGAGTTTTGTGCAATGAGAGAGATGATCGATTGCTTCTTTATGTGCCTCCTGATGATCTATACCTACAAATAAAACCATGTACAATCCAATAGATTCGAACTACCTCTGATGCCATGTAGAATTCCTATAGAAACTCCGATAGATCTAGAATTCTAGTTAAATTAAACACAAGAAATTTGTTGATATTCAAGAGAGGAGATAAATAATTTGCTCCATAAAATAAATGTATTAAATTAATGAAAAATATTAATACATGAGCAACCAAACCTCTAATCCCAAAGGGAGGTGGTTATATAGAAATTGTCAAATTTAGAAAACTAGGAAAAAACTAGTAAAAAACTAGAAAAGGCTAAGAAAAGCTAAAGGGAGGCCTAAAATAGCAACAATGACTCAAGACAACCTATGCCAACTATCAGCCACGAGGAAAGAATGAGGAGGGGCACCTTTCGCAAGGAATGAAACTTTAAAACATGCTAAAATGGTCTAGGGAACCAAATGCCTCGATTTAAGGGGGAATCTTCATGTGGGGTGCCAATCCTCAAATAACTCAAGTGGATGAGGTGTGGTTAGGTGTGAACATGCACTTAGATGTCTAAATGGTTTAGGAAAGTGGTTGGACCAATATTTCCGTAATATTAAGCCTTTAAAGGAGAAAAACAAGGGAAAGTTGTTCCACTGAGCTAATTTACCAAAAACCAGTGTGAACATGACTTTTAGTGCATGTGGCTAAGTCAAGGATACTTAGGCTAAAAAATAAATGTAGATGTTAGGATTATATTCTAACATCCTTCACCATCCCATGGTCAAAACTGGTGCATGCTAGAAACCTAACTGAGATGGGGTTAGGCTTAGGTCTTAGTGTGCGTGTCTCTCCATGAGGCTAACTAACTCATTGGTCTGGTGCTCCACATTGTTGACTAACTACCAAGAAGCCCAAGATCTGACTACCCCCATGGGATGATGGTAACCTTAGTGGCCAAATCTTAGGGAATATTTCTCTATAGGTTGAGGTGTGGGAAGCACGAAGACTTGACGTGAACTTGGGAAGGCTACTGGAAACGTCACATGTACTTTCGAGACATCACCCTAGTGCCCCCCATTATAACTACTATCTCTGCCTTGGTTGATTCTTGGATGTTAGAAGTGTTGTCAATACTTTTAGAATGTGGCCTAGTACCCTACCATAGAATCCTCATAAGGCCCAATTACTATTTGAGAAGAATGGATGTATATGCATTTTTAGGATTTTTTATCATATCCATGAAAAACACACGAAACCTTTTTTTTCTTGATTGGTCACATAGAATTTAGTTAAAGGGAGAATCAACCATTTATTTTTGCTTTGTTTTATGTATGTGGTTTATTTTCTTTGATAAATATTCCCCTCTCACCATATAAAGTAATGCACACCCACAAGGGCACAATAGGGTAACTAAGGATTACCCATCACTCTCATCACATTCTAAACCTCCCCCCTTTGTCGAGAGGTGTTCTAGGTCTCTTTCTGTCTTGCTATAGAAGACAAAATTCAACCACTTTGATTGGGTCATCCTTTTTTGGAGCAACATTGATTGGGACCCCTCCATCTTGAAGCACTCCATTTAATACCCCTTTTGGGAGCTCACATACTACTCCCCCAAGTAGTCCTACTCAGTCTCCCCCAAAAGGGAACTCTTTTTAGACTACATCTCGAGGTCATTCCAATATGGAAAAATACCAAAAAGAACTTGTTTGTAGCTTCTCTAAACCTACTATATCTAACTAAGCTCATAAATGATACAATTTTTCATGATCCACAATGGCCTCCAATTACAACTAAGCTCCCTTAAGACAACATTAAGATTGAAGATAAATAGGGGGGAACATCCTGCCAACCAAATCACGACCTTTTATTTGCGATGTTCATCCAACAACATCATTGAAGACTCAATTCATCTATGACTATTTCAAGGCACCCTCACTGGCCCTGCAATGAAATGGTATGTCAATGGGAGCTCAGGCTCCCATGCAACCTTTAAATCACTAGCCAACTCATTCCAAACCTTCTTTGAACTCCTAGTTCGACATGAAACTGAGTTAGAATTGTTGACACACTTTTGGAAAAATACCTCCACATATCTTAGACCATATCCATGAGTGGCGAAAGTGTCATAGCCTGTGTAAAGTGAATGTAACAGAAGACCTCCATCTCAATTTCTTTTTGAAATCTCTTCTACTAGAAATTGCAAAATATGTATCTACAACCATGCCCTACATAGAAGAATAGGTTATTAGTAAAGCTCAACAATTTGATCTTATTTACACTCAGTTGAGGTACCTTTACTCCTTACTCCTGAATGAACCCTGAATATAGTCATGCAGACAAACTAAACGAGGAGAATCAAATGTGGTATATGGTTTATTTGGGACAATCACCCAAAATCAACCTGGAATAACCTTCCAATAGTTTGAAATCATGTATAGTGAATAACCACATTTCCAATCAATTGGGGGTCCACCCACAGCCCAAATTCCAAGAAAAATGGGATAATATCCCAATCTCCCTATTCACTCTCAAAACCCTCCCACATAGGGTATGGGGGTCCATCCACAGCATAAATTCCAAGAAAAATGGGACAATATCCCAATCTCCCTATTCACTCTCAAAACCCTCCCACATAGGGTACACAATATCCTAGAAGTCAGGGTAAATAGTGTCCTCCCAAACAGGGTGACCAATACCCTTCATGCATTGTGGAGACTCTATCGATCTCCCAAACCAATTACACCAATATAGGACAAGGAAACCCTTATTACCCTTTTCTTGCACCTCAACAACCTAACCCCCCACCTCAGCTAATGATCCGGATTTAAACAGGAACGCAATAAAATACAGATATAACCATATACACAAAGATGCAGCAGAAATAATGCTTCATTTCATTAATGGAAAATACCGAAATATGCTTACAACCAGAATTGGAAATAAACCAGCTAGGGCGATGGTAGCTTACCTCTGAGAAGAGATGTGCAGCTACATGCCTCTGAACTGTTCCGAACTGTGTTACAATGAGGCTCGAAGGCCTATTTATTGTTGAGAAACAATGGAAAATCCTTCACATTCCAAAACCTACCCCTAGAAGATGAAACGCCAAATTGTGGGCCCCGCTTTGGGTAAATTGGTACATCAATTTCCCGGTGTCGTAACTTTGGCATACGATCTCCGTTTGACGTGTATGATAGCTCATTAGAAAGATCTATTCGAGCACTATCATTGTTGGAACAGGCAACATCGGTCCATTCCATGGACCCATGT
>APFE030464463.1:59953-137298 GCA_000404065.3 Pinus taeda | reverse complement strand
CCCGGATTCCCCAAAAAGCGTCGTTTAGGGCCTCAAAACGGCTCCGGAAGTTCAGGATCCGAAAAACTGCTAAAAATAGTAAGTTGTGCTACAATTAAGGAAACTGAAAATGCTGAGAAAGACAATGGTGGTGGTCCAGGTGGACTTGGCAGGTGGCCACCAATATCCACCTGGATCAACTAAACATAGGGGTTAATTTTACACAACCTTCCTTCCTTCAATAACAACAAGCATTCGAAAGCCTCAATACTGCTGTAGCAACCCTAGTGAAAGTTCCTTGTAAAAAATGTTAAAAGAAATAACCACGGATGACTAGGACACTTATTCTAAGATGAATGTTGGGAAAGACATCTTAGGGGGTGTTCATTTGGTTGTCTATGGCTGAGAAAATTGGTAAAGAAAAAGGCTAAGGCATTAAAAGGCATTTTGGCACATTTATTTATGAAAATAATGGAAATTAGGAGAAAAAGGAAGTGAAAGGTCATAGGTTGCATGTGAGGAGGAAAATGAAGGAAAATAATGGAAAATGAAGAAAGTAGAGGCCTCATTTATAAAAAGGCTTTTGAGGATCAGTTGGTAACATTTTGTTAGTTTAGTTTTGGAGCTCTCTCATTTTATCTCTCTCTCTCTCTCATACTCTTGTATGCTGAGAGTTTTCTTGGAGCACTCTTGGATGGTGTGGCATAGTTGGATTCTTGGAGCAAGAAGGAAAAGGAAGAGTGGGAAATTGCAAGCAGGCATCGACATCAGCAAATACATCATATTTTCCTGCAGGTACCACCTTAAATGTATGATCTATTCACTAGTTTGGACATGCATGGCATAAGCATGTGGATTCTTGGTCATAATCTATCATTGGCATGGAGGATTGCCTGGATTGACAGTGGATTGCCTAGCCTTGCCATTTCATGGATAGCCATGGTGATTTTGGGTTTATTTTTCTTTGTTTTGTTTAGGCTGGTTCTCATGTTTCCTTAGCTTCTGTTGAGTTATTAGTTCCTGGAGTCTTGGTTGGACAAAAACTCTAGATCCCTGTAATCGCTTGGGTTGAGTTACTAGTCGTCGAGCCTTGGTTGGAACAAACACTTTGGAGCCATGGATGGCTAGGATGGAGACCAATCTGCTAATGCTTTTGGTAAAGGTACTGATGTATTTATGGATTTGATGGTTGATATGTTTATTTTATTTTTGTTCCTATTATATTGGTTATATTCACCTTTTATGACAACATCTATGTATGGCTCTTAGCATGTTTGTACTTGTATGTGAATGGATAATGTGCCTATGACCTAATAGATGATAATTCATTAAATGGCATGATAGAACAATGGTTCATAACGATTATTATATCAGTATGAGATACCTACACTTAATTTTGTTGTTTACACCCATAGATTACATGTCGATGATATGTTTGATGAAATGCCTATCATGGCTAGTAGGAATCTAGTTAAGGCCTTGAACAAGTATTTGCTTTAGTACTTTCATTTCCATGTTAATTTATTGATTTGAAGAGATGGATCAGTTCTGGGCAGTGTCCTGGGCTCTGGGCCTTAAAAAGTGGTGCAAATCCTAGAGTTGTTGGCAGAGCATTGACAATTTTGGTCCACAGTCGTTGGCAAGCAAGACTATGAGAGAGACTTTAGGTTGTCAATCACTCCCTTTCCCATAGCATGAGAGTGACTTTGGCCCAAGAGAAGTAAAACAATAGTGGGACCCAGGGACAGGTTGTTTGAGTGGCTAACTTTTCCTCTGATGGTTTTGTTGATGACGTTGGATATTTGTACGGTGTGTTTCCATTGGTTCCACTTCTTTAACATGACTTAGGAGGTCAAATCATATCATAGTGGCCTCTCATCACATGTTTACCCCGGCTGGCTAGTTTGTTGGGTAGATGTGGGAGGAGGGTGTTAGAGAGTGGTATGAGAGCATGGTTCATCCCTCAAACTATATGGGCTATGTGTTGGTTATGCATGCATGTCAGTTGCATGTGTGTCTCTTACACTTATATACTTGTTGCATTTTCTTGACGATTGATTAGGGTTGTAGTATGGTTATCATGGAGAATTTGTTATTGATTTCATGAAATATATTTGAAATGAATATGTGACTAAACATGTCTATTTCAGGGTACCTATTTACATCCTTGTATGTTAGGTTACATTTTAAATATTTTGATTACATGCATCCATCTTGTAGGTTTATTACAAGAAGTGATCAATTATGTTCGACTACATGTGGTCATGCATATTTGTAGTTGGTTTGACATTGCTTATGCATACTGCTAGTTGCATGAGACAATGTGTATAATGAAGTGATGGGTGTTTTCATGCATGAGGTCATAGCATGCATTATTGATGTGGCCTTACATTGGTGACTGGATCCTAGTTAGAGTATTGTTTACGAGTTGATACATTTACTCACATATGTCTATATGCTATTATGATTATGCTATACATGTATCATGTTGATTTGGTAATATTGTAGACAAGGTATCCTCCCCACGTTATGCTAAGGAACATGAATCATTTTGATTGTTTATCTAACATATTATGTCTTGCAGGAAGAAATATCAAATGGATAGCAAGATGGTTGACTATAGAGACTCTCCCTACAAATCCAAAGAGTAGTATGGTGTTGGGAACTCTTTAAACTTGGCAGTGACACTAGGAACTTTAAAGGAAGAGATCAAGAGTTGTAAGGAGGATAATGATAAAATCATGCAGTCACAGAAAAGTTAGCAAAGGTGAATGTAGTGATACTTCAGATCTTGTTAGATTTGCAGCAAAGACCAGAGATTCATTAGTGGATTATCAGTTGCATTCAAAGATAGGATTGAATTCGATGAGACTAGATCATTGGAGGGGGCCATTTGAAAGCTAAAGCATCGCTATGAGAAATTGAAACATAGAATTAAGGCTAAGCCAGATTGGAGAGGTAATGAAAAGGACAAGGGAAAATGGGATAAAAAGCGAGCAAGGTTGCAGGGTACACATAATAAGGGGAATATTGCACCTCCTAAGAAGTTCAATGCATCAGAAAGAGGATAGGGACATCGAGCTGAAGAGAAGAATAAGGATGGAGGTTGGAAGACTATAGAGTGTTGAACTTGTGGAAAAGACCATTGCAAGAGAGATTTTCCATAGAATTAGGATGGTAGACCCCAGATATACAACGCACAAGAGGCATAGACTATTGGAGATGTAGGCCAAAGAATTCCTTGTATCTATGCAGTCGTGGACAATAGGTAGACTGAGCATCATACATCTATCATTGAGATGGATGGTAAGCTTTATAATCAATTTATTTCTATTTTGATTGATCCTAGACCTAATTATAGTTATGTTATTCCTAACTTAGTGTATAAGTGTAGTTTGAATAAGGAGTTTCATGTAGGGTCTTGGTTAGCACAGTTGGCTATAGGTACGAAGAAGTGAGTTCATCATTGGGTTAGAGCTTGTGCATTTGATTTGAATGGTATTCCTACTGCAACACATTTGAATATATTAAAATTGGGTTCATACAATATGTTATTGGGCATGGATTGGTTGTATTTACATAGAACCAAGGTGACAACTATGACAAAGTTATTGAGTGTGTTGATGACAATGGAGAACCACGAGTCTTACAAGATAAGAAGAAATCCATATCAGTTATGATGGTGACATCTATGCAAGCAAAGCGTAGCCACAGGAAAGGGTGTAGGCTATTTGCAGTACACATTTCTAGTGATAAGGGTAAGGAGGTTGAAGATGCAGATGTGTTGAACAAGTACCCGGTTTTACAACAGTTTAGGGATGTATTTCCTGAGGAAATTACAGAGTTGCCACCTCATAGGGAGGTAGAATTTTCTATTGTTAGTGCTAGGGGTAGCTCCAACATTGAAAGAACCTTATAGGATGAGAACGCCTGAGTTGGTTGAGTTGAAATTTTAGTTGAAGAAGATGTTGGACAAGGGATGCATTAGGCCAAGTGTATCACCTTGGGGCACACCGGTCTTGTTTGTGAAGAAGAAAGTTGGTACCCTTAGATTATGCATTGATTACAGGAAGTTGAACAAAATGACTATCAAGAACAGATACCATTTGCCAAGGATTGATGACTTGTTCGATTAGTTGAAGGGAGCAACAATGTTCTCGAAGATTGAATTGAGATCCGAATACCATTAGGTATCAATCAAATATGACGACATATACAAGACTGTGTTTAGGACTAGGTATGGGAATTATGAGTTTGTTGTGGTTCCATTTGGATTAAATAATTCTCTAGCTACATTCATGTGTTTGATGAATAGTGTGTTGCATCCATATTTGGATAAGTTTGTTATTATGTTCATTGATGATATACTAGTATATTCTAAAAATGAGGAAGAGCATGCTGAGAACTTAGCAGCACTATTGAGGTTGTTGAGAGAGAATCAGTTGTATGCCAAGATCAACAAATTTAGTTTCTTTTATACTGAGGTATACTGCTTGGGGTATGTGGTCTCCAAGGAATGTATTGTAGTAGATCCAGAGAAGATAAGGGCCATCAAGGAGTGGGTAGCTCCTAAGAGTGTGGATGAGGTAAGATCTTTCATGGGTCTGGTAGGCTATTATAGGAGGTTCATCAAGAACTTCTCTCAAATTGCTTATCCCATTACATATTTGCAAATAAAAGGTAAGAATTTTGAATGGACAAAGGAGTGTGAGGCTAGTTTTGAGGAGCTCAAGCAGTTGGTGACACATGTACCAGTACTACAGATTACACATCTGGACAAAGGGTTTGTAGTATGTACATATGCTTGCAAGAGACGACTTGGTGGACTCCTTATGCAAAATGGATAGGTGGTATGTTATGAGTCCCATAAACTAAATGAGCACGAGAAAAACTATCCCACAGATGATCTTGAGTTAGCAACAATTATACATCCATTGAAGATGTGGAGGCACTATCTTCTTGGTAGGTAGTTTGTGTTTATGAGTGATCATGTTAGATTGAGATATTTATTTGACCAGCCAAATCTTAATGCCAAGCAGGCTGGATGGTCGTCCATGATCAACGATTTTAATTTGAGATCAATTACATCAAAGGAAAGGAGAACAAAGTGGTAGATGCTCTTAGTAGGTAGGTACAGGTGAATCACTTGGCAGCTATGAGCTCTTATGGGACAAATTTACAGGACATGATCTTGCAAGCAGGACAACAGGATGTCATATATATGGAGATTGTGAACAGATTGCAATAGAGTACAGGTATATGTAGAAGTATAGGTAAAGCTAATGGAACAGGTACAGGTACAGGTAGTGGTACAAGTACAGGTTTTAATTACACAGGACTTGGAGTATTGTCTTACATTTTATGGATTGGTCAAGTTTCAAGATAGGATATATGTACCAGATAGCAGTGAGCTCAAGAAGGTGATGTTGAGGGAGTTTCATGTGAAACCATATTCAAGTTACCCAGGTTATTAGAAGAAACTCACAACAGTGAAGAGGTATTACTATTGGCCGAATCTGAAGAGGGCTGTAGTAGAGTTTGTGGTGAGATTTTTCGATTATCAACGAGTGAAGGAAGAGTGTAAACATCCAGGTGGACTGCTACAGCCGATCATGATTCCAGAGTGGAAATGGGAGGTCATTTCCATGGATTTCATCACAGGGTTGCCAAAGACAGTGAAGCAACATGATTCCATCATGGTCATTGTGGACATGTTAACAAAGGTTGTAAACTTTGTTCTGATAAAGTGTAGATTCTTGGCTAGTGGTGTGGCACATGTATTCATCCAAGATGTTGTTAGACTATATGGTGTTCCAAAGAAGATTGTGTTAGATAAGGACGTAAAGTTCACTTTTAATTTTTGTAAGGAGTTATTTGTAGGTTTGGGCACCGATTTGGCCTTCATCATAGATATTATAGGAGATGGATCTTCCTCATTAAATACTCACTCATTCGAAGATCCCTCAATCAAATCACACCAACTCGGAGTTGTAGGCAACTGAGTCATGAGGATCATTGGCATCCGAGCTAGTGATAGTTAAGAACCAATTTATCTTGAGATTGGGAGCCAAGCCTCTCTAGATTTAAGGAATTTGTTGGCAACTATAGTTGTATAAATAAGGAGGCCTGGAGCCTCATTAAGATTCATTTTTTTATGTAAGATAACTAAGCACTTTCGAGTTGAAGGATTGTGACAAAACATTGTTATGTATTTTTTGATATGTTAATGAAGATGAGCATTCCGTTGATCCAAGACTGAGTTGACTCATAGGGCTGAAGATCTTGGGTTAGGGTCCAACCCTAGTAGTAGAGATTCCTCTTACTATAGTTGTATCCTTAGGTTGTTTCATGGATTACCTGTTGAATTTATTTTGGCATTGTTACGTTACAGGTATTGATGAATTTGATTAGTTTTCTTCCATTTGTGCATACCTTTAGCAATAGATTTAGAGAGATAAAGAAATACCAAAAAGGTTGATAATAGGTGGATATTTCATCATTCCTCTCTTCCGGTACCATGGTTCGAGGAAAAACCCTCATTCAACCTAAAAAGACAAAATTCTGGTTTCTTATCGTATTTAGGGTTTTTCTGCTAATTAGGTCAGCATCTTTCAATTTTTCAAAGCTAGATTGCAGTTGTCATTTATTATATCTTAAGATTTGTATTATGTTTCATGGTGTGTTCACAATAGGTTGCAAGCATTCCCATGCATGAACTAGGAAAATGAATGATGAAATTTTGTTTTCTTATGTTGTTGGAAACCTTTGCTGTTTTGACATGATTTATGGGTAAATGCCAACAATGTTGTGTATATTGTAGGATTTTCAATAGTGTAGGACGACCTCATATTAGCAGCCTTAGCCTAACCTCACCCATCCATGATCACCAAAAGCCACCAAGTCCATAATCCAAGTTATGATTTCATAAGGACAACTTGTTGAGAAAATCCAACCATCATACAACTTTGGTTTGAGTTCTGTGGGAGTCCTAACAACTTCCTTGGCTTATTCCTTCCATCACTCACCTTCTTTAAGCCTCTCTCCACTACCCAAATCACTCCTTATTGTTTCGGCATATTCCTATAGGAATACAGGGGATCCTATAGGTGAATTAGGACATCATGTAGACATCTTGTAGGATGACCTGTAGTGGCATGTTTTGAGGCCGATTTGTGAGAAATGCATCACAAAATATAGGAGAAGACCCTTGCTTGCCTCACAAGCCATCTGACCCACCACAACCATCTCTCTCCCCACCTAACCCACCTTCCATACAATCAAGAAGAATTAGCATTCATGTTTTCACAAACAGACAAAAGGAAAAAGGTTGTTATGCTTATTCATATGCACAACAATTAAGTGTTTGATTAGAATAGATTGCATGCTTATGTTAGTTAGGGTTTCACATGTGTTAGCTTGGGATTATTCCAAAGCAAGGTATCTTAATTAATAGCTAGATGAGTGGTTTTTTTTCAGCATTTATTTCAATCTTTCTTTACTGCAATAGGTGGCATTTCAATTCTCTCAATAAGGGTAAAAGTTTCCATTCTCAATTGACAATCAAACTTCTTCAAAATCAATAGAAGGTTGGTTTGAGAAACCCTAGTGGTATATCACTCAGCTCAGTAGTGACAAAAAAGTGGACCCATTTCATCTATTTGTGTTTACAACACTGTCACCTCCAAGTCTATACAAACCCTGAGTTGATAAAGTAAAGTTGGTAGCCCCAGGAGTTGCAGCATTGTCACTGCAATACTGGTGCTCAATAGTATCTATCTAAGCCTACCAAAATTCTCACATCCCTCTTCTTCTGAGGAGTAGGGACCCTCTTTATGATAGCTATCTTATTTGGGTATACTTGTAGTCCTTCCTAGGATATTGAGTGACCTAGAATAGTCCCTGCAGTCATCCAGAACTCACACTTCTCGGGACTAAGGTATTAGTTCATTTCAATGCATTTGTTTAATACCTTTCCCAAGTTAGAGAGAGAATATAGGAAATCACACCCATAGGGGGTTAAATCATCCATATAAATTTCCACAGAATCATGGACTAGCTTTGCAAAGATGCTCAGGTTTTCCCTTTGGAAAGTGGTAGGGGCACTGCATAAACCAAAAGGAAGGACCCTATAAGCAAAGGTACCCTAGGGATAGGTGAAGGTGGTTTTATCCTAGTCTTCTGGGCTGATCTAGATTTGGTTGTAACCATTGAATCCATCTAGGAAAGAGAAGAACTTCTTTTTAGCCAATCCATTTAATACTTTGTGAATGAAAGGTAGAGGGAAATGGTCCTTTTTTGTGAATTTGTTTAGCTCTCGGTAATCCACACAGATCCTCCACTTTCCATTTTTATTTGGAACCAGAACTAGAGGAGACACCCACTCACTACCCAAAATGGGATAAATGAATCCTGCATCCAACAAATTCTGCATTCTTCTTTGACTATATCCTTGAGGATTGGGTTCATTCAACTCTGAGGTTAGTAGACTACCTTGCAACCTTTCTTGATGTAAATGTGATTAGTACATACAGAAGGGTGCAATCCCTTCATTTCCTTGTAACTCCAGGCAAAGGCATCCAGATGCTTTCTTAGCATGTCACATAACTCCTCTTCTTGATGTACAGAGAGAGGGGTTGATTTTCAGTGTTCTTTCTAGGCTGAATTCTATCATCTTGACATGAATACGGCTTGATTCAAATAAGAATAAATCATTCCAAGGGTTATCTTCAGCTTCCTTCACTAAATCCTCAAGAGACATGTTGTTGGGGGGCTGATTTTGGAGGATTTTTCTTAATGAGTCCATCTTCATCAAGTTCCCCCCTCCTATAGTTGCATCTAGTGTCCAAATTGGGGAAGATTAGACTTAATATTCTTCTTCCTCTTCTAACCATAAAGGTAATTCATGCTCTAGATATGGTTGCGCAAGAGGTTACAAGACCAATTGTTGAGACAGATGCCCATTTTTAATGGTCATATTCTAGCCCTGCAACTTATGTAAGCATTGACAGTGGCTAACCATGGCTTCCCAAGTGTTGGGTGTGGAGCCTGGTTATCTTTTGTATTCAAAGGTATCACCGCATTGGACCCCAGTTCGTAATGGGGTGGCAATGCCACCCACAAAATATATGCTGCACGGGGGATCCAGGGGGGTTGACTATGACCTTTGGGAGCTCCCCCTGGCGGGGGATCGAGGGTAGCGCCCTCGAAGCTAAAAATAGATGTAAAATTTCCTTGTAAAATGTTGTAATTTCATAGTCAATTTGGGTCGTTCATTAGGCGGAGATCTGATGGTAGAAGTTATGTTTAATTTAGGCTTTTATGCCATAGAAGGCAACCCCTTTCTATATATGAGGGAAATGTATTGCGTCTATGTAGATCTGTATTATGAGTGAGGAAGAGAGAGGAGATTGAGAGCGAAGAGGGAATTATAGTGAGTCATTTGTAGGTTGTATCTCTTCAGTTTGCTGGAATATAAAAGGAAGGACTGGTTGTTTCTCCATGGAAATAGCCCAAACTGGGTGAACCATGTATATCTGTGTCTCTCTTGTTTTATGTGTTTTATGTGTTTGTATTTCTGCAATATATTTTATGTGTTTTGTTGCTCTATAATATATAATTTTCTAACACCAAGGATGAGAGGATAACAATAGAACTTGGCCTTAGGTTGGAGAACTAAGAAGTCAGCAATGTATTCCCAGGAAGCAATGGAGACCATTACATCCTCAACAACTCCCATAGGAGCTACTATGGACTTGTGTTCAAGCTATAAGACTGTTGTGGTCTTTCTTAATGATCCCTAGAGATTTAGTTTAAGCATAGTCTCCTTAGTCATCACATTCCTGGTAGCCCCAATATCGATCAAGGTATGGGGGACAATGATGCCATTGATGTGTATATCTACTATAGGACTTCCAGGATCTAGATACTTTGGGAAAATCACCCACCCCAAAATTACGTTGGACAGTTGTCCAATGACATTATTGGTAAGGGTGTGTTTCTTTCGCCTTCCCAGATGTTTGAACACTTCTCCTTGATTAAATTATTGTAGACAGGGACATCCTTGATAGCTTGGAGAAGTGAGATTTTAACACACAGGTTTTTCAATTCACCCAGAAGTTTAGTCTCTTCTGGGGTGTGTTGGACAGGATAATCTCTCAGAAAAACGAGGTGGATTTCCTTGAGGGACACTTTCCTCCTTTTCCTCTTCATGCTCCTCGGGTGGAGATGGAGGTTGATTATTTGGAAGCACTCTTTTAGACATAAGGTTAAATTCTTGAATTTCCATAGCATAGGCAGGGTAGGAAGTTTCTCCACTATAGACCTGTTGTTCTTGTTTATTGTTCGGGTTCAGATTTGGTTGGGTAGGCATCTGAGGTTGCTCAGGTGGAGTAGGGTGTAAGAGATGTGTTTGAGATCTAGGTGGAGGTAGTAAAGCTGTAGCTTGGTCATATGAGGGCCTCCACCCTTGGGATGGTACATTCCATTGAGGTTGTGGGGAAGCATATGGCTGAAACAGTTGGTTGGTAGGTTGGGAATGGTATTGAGGTGTGAAAGACCAGGGAGAAGGTGTGGACCATGAAGGATGAGCAGGAGGGCACCAAGGGGGAATGGATGTATTTTGGTTAGGGTTGTAATATGAATATAATTCCCCTTACATGCCTTGCTGGTATGGTCCAGGTCCTTCAGACCTCCTTTGGTTGATGTAGCAAAGTTGTTCAGTCACCCGTTTAGCTCCTTGATACACAAATTTTAATCCATGCAAAGAAGGGAACTTTTGTCTGGAGTGGTTTTCCTCATAAGCTAAGTAGATTTCTATAAGATTTAATGGAAATTTGTTCCTAGGGTGCCTCCTTGTGCATCAAGGGCAGAAGACAACTAAGGATCTCTCTACTTCATCATGTTTCCTCTTGATCTTCATGGTGTCCATTTGCAGAGCAAGGGTATGAAACATTTCACTCTTAAATTCTTCCAACATGTTCCCAATTTCACCTTTTATGGATGTGTTGGAGGAGGAAAAACTGTCCAAAGATTGACTAGCCCTACCCTTTTTTCTATCTGCTCTAGAATGATTCCTGAAGACTCTCTTGATATCACCATAGGGAAACTGATAGATGTATCCTCCTGATAGTAGGTTTAGGGTTTCTAGGAGATCTTCCCTGATCTCCCTAAGAAGGACTAGCTTAAGTGACTTAGGATCAAGGGTGCACCTGGCCCTTTTGTAGCTGAGTTGGCATCTTTCCTCATAATATTATAAAGATTCATCATGTCCCAAGGTCATTCTAAAAAATTCTTCTTTGGTATGTTTAGACCTACAGTAGTCCATATACTTATTGTTGAAGGCTTGTTGCATCTAATCCCAAGTGTTGATATTGTCCCCAGGTAAACCCATGAGCCAGCGCAAGGCTGCATCTTTGAGAGTGGATGGGAAAAATTTTAGCTTCTTAACATCAAAGGTGAAATCATAAGTTTTGCATATGACAACAAACTTGAAAAAAAAGGTATCTGGGTCTTCTTAGGTCAGGCCATGGAAGTGAGGAAGAGAAAAGGGGTTATGTTTTTCATCCTATAATCTCCATTAGTTTCTCTGATGGGAAAAGCACCCTCAGCTCTATCCTTGGCTCCTTCTTTGTATCCAATCCCAGAAATATTTTCAACCATGGTGTAAGTTGGTGGAATGGTCTCTTCTTCTTCCCCGATAGGCTCCTCAAAAATATCCGGTTGTTTACCTAATGGGTCCTCTAGACCACAACCACTGAAGAAGAGGGAAGGTTGGTTGTTTGATGCGGTGGGGGTATTTGGCAAAAAATTCCCTAAGTTGTCTCTACTCCTATGAGGCATGAAAGGAGTTTTTTTTTTCTATTTAGGGTTTTTATAACTTCTTGCAGAATGGAAAGAAAGAAAAACCAAATTGCAACTACTTTCTGAATGGAACTATTTCCATAATTGGAAAGAAAGCAAAACTAGAATGCAACTATCTATTGAATGGAACTATTTGAAGAATGAGAAATAAAGAAAGCATAAATCACATCTACTCAGATACCTCCCCAGTGATGGTGCCAAAAAGTGATGAGCACTAGTATTGCAGCAAGAATGATTCAACTCTTGGGGCTACCAAATTTATTTCATCAACCTGGGGTTCATACAAACTTGGAGGTGACATTTCTATATACACAGTAGATGTAATGGTCTACTCTTGTCACTTTTCAACTGGGGTGATAGAACACTAGGGTTTCTCAAACCAGTCATCTACTGACTAGAAGAACTATGACTACCAAATGGAGAAAGGAAAATTATCCTTAATGAAATAAAATGAATGTTGCCTACTTTAAGGAATGAAGCACTGAATTGGAAGATGCTTGTAAAGTGACATGAAATCCTTTAGCTACTCATTGACATATTTTCCTTGCAAAAGAAACCTATCTTAACCTTTTTTATGACCTATAATGATCTAGACTAACTGAGCATGGAATCTGATCTCAGAAGAATTATGGTTGTTGCATACATGTGCTAGTTTAGGAATTGTAGAAAAGGACCTTTTTTTTATGTTTTAATTTTATGAATGCAAATTCTAATATTCACTTGTTCTTAGGAAAGGGAGACAAGTATGGAGGAAGATGTATGGACTAGTCTCAAGGGTATGGAAGCCAAGGAGAGGCTTAATCCAAGTTCAGATGATAATTTTGCTAAATTCGGGCTTAAAATAGGTTGTTATAGGGTTTCCTGTAGTACTACTACAAGATGTCCTAGTTTTACTATAGGATGCCTTTTTTTACTACAAGAAACAAGGTGAAAGCTTAGGAGATGGTAGGGAAGGTAGAATGAAGTGTGGGAAAGGTATCTGATGGAGAAATAAGGCATGGAGGGGGTGAACATTATCCAAGGCTTAGTCATATGCTTCAATATGGTTGGATTTGCTCAATGGAAATGGAAATTTTTCTTACAAAACAAGAATTTGGATTTAGAGTTTAGTGGACTTTGGAATCATGGGTGCATAAGGATTAGATAAGGCAACTGAGATGAGGTCTCCCTGAAAATTAGAAGCTCTTGCAACAACATACATTCTCATCTTCATTTATGTACAAATTCATCTACGCATGGAAAAGAATTATTAAATGGAAGAAAATAGAGTTATTACTATCTAGTGGTTGAGTTTATGAATGGAAGTGCTTTGAAACCAAGGTAAAACTTAAGAGATCAAAAATGACAATTGTAAATCATCATAAGAAACTCAAAGACAATGACCTACTGATCAAGAAAACCTATATCATGTATTAAAGCAAGAAAGATGTTTTTGGGTTGTGTGAATGGAACCCTCAGGTCATGATCCTGTAAGGGAGATGAGGTGAAAGACACTATCACAAGATTTTCTAGAGTGTGTTCTGTCATTATGATACCACTAATCTACTATCTACAAATGGAAGAAACTAATTAATCATCCAAATACTTGCAAATTAACAAAACCAAAATCACTTTAGTAGCTAACAATGAGTGTAATCTACGCATACATGTACAAGAAGAGGAAACTCTACTCTTAGGGTTGGGCCCTAACCCAAGAGCTTCAGTCCTCTAAGTCAAATCAATGATGGATCAAGGGAATGCTTCTCATCTTCATTAAAATGTCAAAAATACATAAGAGACATCAATCAAAATGTCTTAGCTTGAAAATTCCTCTTGGCTACAACCAAAAAAAGTCCAATCCTAATGAGGATCTAGGCCTTCTTATTTATAAAACTGAAGCTACCAACAACTTCCTCAAATTTATGAATGCTTGGCTCCAAAAATTAAGATCAACTAGTCTTCATCTATCACTGGCTTGGCTGCCAATGATCTTAATGGCTCGGCTTCTTGTATCTTCGAGCTGATGAGATCTAGTGGAGGAATCTTCAAGTGAGTGAAGAGTTGAGGGAGATCCAATCACTAAAATCCCTCTTGCTTGTCTACCTCGATTTCCTGCACTTTAATTGGCCAAAATTTGCTCCAAAACCTGTAATGAATGCACATTCGACCATAAGACATGACATCTCATATTTACCCTTGTCATTAAGCAAAATATAACAAAACATGTAAAGAAATGTGAGAAAAGTTGATTTTAATAAGCTGGAGAGTGGTGTCAAGGTCCATATAATTTATCCATTGATGAGCCTCATCAATCTACACTATTCCGAAGCCAGGGCTTGTTAAAATACACTCCAAGCTTTCTATAGGTTATACCTATCAGAAGCTTGGTTCCAAAAATCCAGTTTAATAAGTTATGAGGTTCTATTTATAGCAAAGGGTGGGGTGACCCTTGAAATTCCCCTTTGTGACCCTTGACATTCCCCTTTGTGACTCTTGAGCTACCCTCATGACTCTTCAACTTACACATGACTAGTTACATTCTACTATTGAAACTTGGTATTTCACTTTACAACATGTTTACAATACAATCTACACATGTACCCATGTGAGACAAAAATGGGCTTGAGTAATCCATACAAGACATCCCTGAGACTCAGACAACTATCGGAAGACTAAATTGTTGACATCCTCTTGGTGGTCATTGGTGGTGAACTGATGCCAAGCTTGGTAGTCTACTATGGTGTCCACGTACTTCGTGGTAAAATCCTTCTAAAATAAAGCTCTTGCCTCTGTAGCATTCGGGTACACTGATCTGACACCTCTATCCAAATCATCATGTAGCATGTGCATCATGGTGTTGAGTGCAGATGGACCAGTGACATAATTGTACATAGTGTTTGTGCTCATCTGAAAATCTACACTGGTGGCTATGTGCATCAACTACTCGAAGTACATGTCTAGCCCTAGTTGAAATTGGTTCTTTTCCTTTGCCTCGATGAGTGTGCCAATGGATGGGATCGCATTCATGCACACAATGAATTTCATGCTCTTGAGCAATTGTGCATGTGAAACCTGTAAGTTGGTGATGAGTTGTGGGAGTTCCTGATAGTTTCAGATCTGACACCAAATGTGTGCCTTCAACTTCACTTCCTTTGGCTTCATCATATTTGGAAAGTACAACGGGGCTCCCTTGTACCTCATTTTCTATATCTATATTTGATTGACAGGAGTGTGTATGCCTATCAAGATGTGTGCACTCCTAGCACAAACTTGTTGCCAACCATTAAGATGGAGAACTCACTTATGCATGGTGACAAACCTGAAGTACAATTTCTACATGACTGTCTCGAGAGATGATACTTCATCAACTATCACTTTCCTCCTCTTTGCTCTAGTGGATGTTGTAGCTTTCTCTTCTCGCTACTTGGCTACTTCCAATTCCTTAGCCATGCGCTCATTCTGAGCTATCAAGAATCTCACACTTAAGTTGGTGGCTTTGGCATATTCCTTTGTACCATTGGCCAATGCAGCTGGATGTCTGTACACATCGGACACATTCACTTTTTCTTTAAAGTGCACAGGAGATGCATGGACATCCAGAATGGGCACTTTGCACAACTGTACAATTCTATGTTATGGCTTGTCAAAGGATATGTTGTGCGCATCTACTTGTGAATTGTCCTCAAGGATTTCAGTGTCTCCTTGATCACTTGGGACTTGCTCTATGTTGAACCTCAGAATTACCCTCTCCTTGACAACTTTTCTCACTTCTTTCCCTTGCTTTTCCATAATATTACAGATCCCCATCAATGATAAATGATAGGTTTTGTCTTAAGGAGGCATTAAATGATT
Organism: Pinus taeda; assembly: GCA_000404065.3. Lineage (NCBI taxonomy): Eukaryota > Viridiplantae > Streptophyta > Pinopsida > Pinales > Pinaceae > Pinus > Pinus taeda. Next base: position 121,629 of record APFE030464463.1, on the reverse strand, counting down.
GACATGTTATATTTTTATGTTTTTTCTATTTGAAGAATTTTATGCAAATTAGCTATAGAATGTAGCCTATCCTGTAGCTAACTTTGTATTCCATAGCTATTTCCATGGTCTGGCATGTTCCAGGTGTCAAATGAAGAATCTGGCCACATGGGCATCTCTAGAATTGTCTCCACGTGGATTCTACCCTATTCACTTAGTCTAGATTGACAAAAAAGCAAGCTCAAGATCATAGTCAAAGGTGGAGTCAAACATATGATACCTAGAAGCAATAGGACTCTTCTTCTTCTCTTTTGTGGTTAATCAATAAATCTAACAGTTCTATTTCAAGCATTAACTTGGATTAGCCACCTATGTTAACGGTTCTATTGCAAACATCTCACTCGAATTTAAGTCACCCGTAGCTGATCAAATGTTTACACAATTCTGTTGTAATACGTATGAGCCAGCTATAGCTAGTTTTCCTCAAATATAGTTATGATTATTCCCTTTTAAATATTGTTTGTACAGAACCGAGAGGGCTTGAAGAATTTTATGTATTAATTTCAGACTTTCAGCGCTGTATTTTGGACTTCATTATTTTCTATAATATAAATCTTGTGTTGACCAATGATCATTTAAGAGAGCATTTTCAATTAGTTAGTAGCTCAACCCAATAAGTTGCAGAGGGCCCCTACACTGAAGGAGGTTTTCTTTCCATTCGTTTTCTATTTACTTTTAATTTCATTATTTGCTTTTAGAATTATTTCTAACTTAGGTTGATTTATTTTAGTTTTAATCAATAGCATAATATTAAAACTCAATTGTGCAGTCTTTTTCTTCCAACACATTTCATGAAAAAAAGGATTTTATTTCCAAACAGAGTAAGGTTGAAGTAATGAGAATGCACTATTGTCTAGCTTACTCATTGTTTTGTTATTTATTTTCTAGGAAAAATTTGTCAATCCATTGTGTTAATGAATTCTTTTGATCACCATTTCAAGTTGATACTCATCCTAAACTAAATCGTTAAACATTCACTTCACACAATTGTTGAAATCAATCAGTTACCTTCTGCATGTTTCATTTAGTTCTCTAGATCATAAAGTACAGAAAGTTTCTTGTATCCCATCTCAAGAAGTTTATCTTTCAAAATTGAAGGTTAGAGTAAGTAGGAGTACTTGAGTTGATTTCATTCTTTGTATTTATTTCAACATGCATTACAATTTCACCCTTAATTCTAAGAAATATATTCATGACTTAGGATCAATGACGAGATAGGATAGATGCTCTGTTTTCCCTTTCTTTAAATTAGATTTTGACTAGCTTCAACTCTTGGTTTACCTTTAGGATGTTTAGATTCACTTAAGTTTCTCACAGTTCATATTGTACATCATAAGGAATCAAAGAAAAAAATCGCCCAAAACAATATAAAAATACAAAACAACGAAGTAAGAAGGGTTAACTAAGAAAATATAGTGCACTACACTTCATCAGCTTACAAACCTCGATTGATAATTTATGAAAGAAAGTTAGGACACTAAATTGACTAAAGATTTTGGCATAATTGCCAGGGAAGTGTAATTATGTAACCTTATCTCTTACATTAAAAAAAAAATGATATGCATAGAGAAAGAGACTCTAGGGGTAGATTTATAGCTAGAGGCAGGAGTTCAATTCCTACAACACCACCTACTCCACCAAGAATAAGAAGAGATACACCTCCATCTCAAGCTCATACTCCTAGACATAGAACTCCTGAAGTTCTAAGGTCACAATTTAAATCAAGAGGATATCCTACTTCATCTACTGAGGTGGTCCTATAGGAGGAAAATATTGGATCTTCAATAGAAGGAGTAGCCTTTGTCACCTCCATAGGGGAGCATATTTTAGTTGAATAATTAAGAATACCTAGTGAGGAAGAAGAAGTAGACCATTAATAGAGGAACGAGAGGAAGAGAAATTAGCCTTGTAGGTTGAATCTTATACTGACTCTGAAGAAACTATAATGGCAGAAGAAGGAGAGGATGGATAATTCACACTATTTAGAGGAGGAGGAGGTAGAGGAAGAGGTAGAGGAAATAATGGAGGAGGCAGAGGAAATAATGGAGGAGGTAGAGGAAACATGGAAATTGATAATTCTTTTGGATTCCCTATAGTCAATGAAGAAAAAAATGCCACAATGAAAAATATCTCTCCTTCTGTCCTCCCAAATTTCCATGGGTTAAAAAATGAAGATCCTGAAACATTTTTATTTGAAGTCTTGTGCAGAACCTATGATTATTTAGAAGAATCCCAAAAACTTAAGTTGTTTCCTTCAATGTTGAAAGGAGTTGCTTTGAAGTGGTTCATGGGGTTGGTCACTCAGTCCATTAGAACATGGAATGACATGAATAAAGTGTTTTTGGATAGGTATTTGGATTATTGCATGCCTACCAATCACAAGGATGAAGTGTTCAAAATGATGCAAAGAGAGGATGAAAATTTAGAGGAATTAATTGAGAGATTCAAATATAACTTGAAAAGAGAAAAGATGGATAATTTAGATGAAGATACCTTAAACGCTCTTCTATTAAAAGAAATTAGATATGAGTGGATAGATATCCTTAACATGATGGGGAAGGGACATATCTCTCAACTCCCATAAAGTGACATAGGAGAATTATGTGTTCATCTCTCAAGAGGAAAATCAAAAACTGGGAAAGGTCCAAGAGATTCTTCTCTTGTTAGAGTGAATAAATCTGCAACTGGATCAATGAGTAGGTCAGAAATTGGGAATATGCTTGATGAATTCAAAACATATATTCTAGGGAGCCTTAGAGAGAAAATAGACACTGTTAAGCTACAAAACAAGCTAAAAACTGAGGTTGATGCTTTAGCTATTTTCTGTCCCAAATGCAGAAAAAAAAAAAAAAAAATTGCTTTAAGAGAATTCCCTTTGGAAGCAAAAATCATAGAGACTTGTGTGATTTGTTCAAAAAACCATGAGACCAATGGTTGTCCTTCAATTCTAGGTCTTAAGGCTATTTTTCAAGAAGAAACAATTCCAAATTCAAGAGAATCTCTTTTCTTTATCTCTAGAAGACCTTGGCAGGGGCCACAAAATCAAGGATTTAACAATCAAATGCATCTTCAGCCCCCACCAAATTGTAATTCTTGGTAGAAACCTTGGCCTCAATCACAATCTCAATCTCAATCTAAACCTTAGGCTCAAGGAATACAAAATCCTTATGGAATATTTTCTCAATATTATCAATATCCTCCATCATATGAAAATTATCCTCCCCCACAAATTCTACAAAAAAATCAATAGCCACAACTTTGAAATCAGAATCCTCAACTTTCATTACCATTTCCACAACAAAACCAACAAACTCAACTTCAAAACCAAAATCCTCAACTCTTACTACCATTTTAGCAGAGACCAAATCAGCTACCTTCCCAACCATTACCAAACCCCAACAATAAAAATCCTCAGAATACTTACATGGTGGAAGAACAACAATTTCCAACTTATATGATCACTCCTCTAGATCTCAATAATGTTCAACTAAGATTTGGTAGGATATTAGAAAAGGAAAATCCTTATGTATTTATTCAGGAACAAGACAATTCTGAGAAAGATTCTCTAGAGCCCAATAAATGTTTTGAAGGAACATGTCTCCAAAACCAAAATACTGAAAATGAAAAATAGAAAGAACAAATGAACTCAACTCCTATCATTGAGCAACTAGTATCTACTTCTGCACCTCCTTTTCCTGAAATATTACAAGTTGATAGAGGGGTATAAAAGCAGATTATGCTTCCTAATTATGATTTTATAGATGAATTGAAAAATGTCTGTATCTAAATCCCTTTGTTACAAGCCATTAAGGAGATTCCAATCCTAGCTAAAACAATAAAGGAGTTGAGCATAAAGAAACCAGGAAGAAAAGCAAAAGAAACAAAAAGAATTCACCTGGTAGGAAAAATAACAGAGATATTGATGGGAAAAATTGCCATACAAAAATATATAGATCCAGGAAGTCCAATTATGAAAACACATGTCAATGGAGTTGAAATTCTGAATACATTGATTGATTTAGGAGCAGCAATAAACACCGTGAGCAAACAAACCATGGAACAACTCAAGCTTCCTAATCTTCTTTACACACCTAAATTACTGTAATTAGGAGATAGATCTGTAATCAAACCAGATGGTGTGTTAGAAGATATTCCAGTTTCCTTAGATTCTTGGGAATACCCTGTTGATTTTATGTTCTTAACCCCCAAGAACAATCTAGGAGGACATCCACTTATATTAGGAAGACCTTGGCTAGCCACAGTTGATGCTTTCATTAGCTGTAGATCTGGTGACGTATATTTTTTATGGGAATTCAACTAATAAATTCACTCTATATCCTCCAGTAAGAACAATCATGGAAATATATGAGAAAGAATGGATTGATGATGAAAATGACATTCAACCTCTCTTTACTATTTTAGACATTAGTGAAGATAGTCAAATCTTGAATACAATGTAAAATTTTGAATCATCTCCAGAATATGAACATGATCAATTCCAAGAAAAATCCAATATTGAATATTTTTCATCTAGGAAGATGTCTCTTTATTCTATGGAAGAATTTGGTAGCTCTATAATTGAAATCTTTCCACGGAGAACATTGAACATAAACAATAACTTGGAGAAATTACAACGGGAAAAGCTAATCAAAACATTACAATAACATTTTGCTGCATATGCATGGGAATATACTGACATGAAAGGAATTAGTCCTAAGACTTGTATACATCACATCTACATTGATGAAAATTGTAAACCTAGCAGACAACCCCAAAGAAGGATGAATCCAAATCTTAGGGAAATTGTGAAAGAAGAGCTGCAAAAACTGTTGAATGTAAACTTCATTTACCCAATTTAAGACAGCTAATGGGTTTCCCCTTTAGTGATTGTGCCTAGAAACAATGGTAAATGGAGGGTATGCATTGATTATCAAGAATTGAATAAAGCTACCTTTAATGATCATTTTCCTTTGCCCTTTATAGATCAAGTGTTAGATACATTAGTAGGTAAGAAGTATTTCTCATTCTTGGATGGTTTTAGTGGTTATAATCAAATTCAGGTGGCACCTGAAGATCAAGATAAAATGACATTTACTTGTTGTTGGGCATCAAATCCCCCCACAACATGTTTTGGGGCTCAAAGCCAAGGTTTTGGTCAAATGTATTGTAAAACTTCGCGAATTGCGGGCGCAGAGTGCGAAGTATAGGTTGAGTCATAGGGTTGTCCGCCCTAAGTTTTGTAATGTAATGTAATGTCAGGTCCGCCTACCCATTGTCCGTGGACAATGGGATTGTATAAATAGAGCAAGGCTCTAGGTTGTAAAGCTAATAAGTGGATGAGCAAATTAGAGATAGAGCATAGAGTAAAAGTCTAAGTGTATTGGGTGTAGTAGTAGGAAGAGGCTTTGCAGCTGAGTGCACAGAGGCCTAGTGGAGTCTGCAGTTGAGTGCACGGACCCCTACAGCTGAGTGTGTAGGGCGGTATCGAGTCTATAACCTTGAATGAAGAATAATAAAGAGAAGTTGATTCCAATTTTTGTGCATTTGCTTGTGTATTGCGTTCTATACATTTATATTGTTTTGTTTATCATGCGCACTTATATGATTGTTGGATATACTGTTAATTATCACTAGTTTTACACTGATAAGCTAAAGGCTAATAAGAGGTTAATAACAAGGAACTTGGGTAATAATACGGATCATGCCCTGAGTAGGGTTGTGTGAAGGTGGCTTCAGAGGTTGCGAGGGACTGATAGATGAGCGTAGCGATGTGCACATAGGGTCAAACCGCAGACTACCAGAAGCTCATCAGACATCCCCAGGGTGCGAAAACCTAGTTCTAGAACCCTCCCATACTACTTCGAGTGAGACCTCAGTCCGCACTCCTCAGACTGTTGCTGAAAGGGCTAGTAGTACCAGGAATTTTTTTTCTAAATCACCTCTGAACCTGGGTCAGACCCAAACAAGCCAACAAATTGTCATTGGGATTGAGATCTGCATAAGGGATGTATGATCTAATGCCACTGGAATCCAACAAAGAAAGAAATTTAAGAGTGATTGGACAAGAAGATTCACGAGTTCGCAGTGTAGGAAAACAGAAAACCACGAGTATATAAGGAATAGTGGTTGGAGCACTACTTGTATATGGAAATCCATGAAATTTTCTTTGCATCCTTTCCTTCTGAGCTGTATGAGTGGATCGCGAAGCTAGCAGACAGTCAGGGAAGGTGTAGGCTCAACAAACCAATCATGTGGACTCCAGAATTAGTGCACAGACTAGAAGCGTCAGGAGATAAGATCGCGTGAGCTATGGACCATTGGCTCGACCGAATTATAGGAGGATTTATCACTGAGTTCACAATAGACACGATCGTCAGCTACAGTGAGGTAGAGCGACATTTCCTCAAGCGACCATGAGGTAAGTATATTAAATCTTTGAACACTTGGATTAAGATGCTATTGCGTGAAAAGTGGGTTATGCAAATAAATTAATGTTTGGGACTATGCAAAGTGGCAAGATCTAGAGAAGTGGAAGTAGTGAAGGATTGGAAACCAGTCCCTTAATTTCTCCCTTGCAGGAAAGTGAGGAAGAGCTCACGAAAGTTTCTCCGAGAAGCACATTCAGTCTCACAAGGCAATGAATTTCGTGCTTACCATCTCCACCTACACCACCACCCATCTCACCCTCCTCACCTCCATCTCCACCCACCCCACCTCTGCCACCACCACAGTTCAGTATGGCGAGTGCGATCAAACTATTGGTATTCAGAGGAGTAGGGAATGAAGACCTAGACCAATTCTGGTTCATGGTAAGAACAGTATGGAAAGCAGAAGGAGTCATGGATGAAAATATCAAGAAGGCTACGCTGGTGAGCGTGTTGCAGGATCACCCATTAATATGGTACATCAAGCATTCTAATGACCATCCAAACGCAGGAATAGTAGAAATCTAGACCGTGCTGAATAGAGAATTTAGCAGGCCAAAGTCGAAAACACAACCAATCATCGAGTTTAAGGAGATCGCGATGCTCCCAGGCGAGACCCCTTGGGATTTGGACCAAAGATTGAAGGGTATGATTTTCGAAGCCAACATGACATTGACGAATGGACAACACCGCACATGTTTTTTAGCATCACTAACACTGCACTTAAGGACAACATTGTCACAGCAAAAACTTTCCATCCAGGCCGAAGCGTTGGAGATGGAGATGAGATTGCATGAGACCCCTATACAAGGCCTAGTCTAGGAGTCCAACAAATCCACACACAACTGCAAAATATGTGTCTGGAGATGCAGAGTTTGAAACATGATAGGACACCTTGACTAGAGGTGCGTGAGGAGGTATGGTGCATAAAATGCAAAGTCCAGGGGCATGACAAGGACCACTATCCAGTGTTCACGAATTACTTGGCAGAAGTAGGGTCGATGTTGTTAAGACCTTAGGAACAGGCAGGACTAAGTGCGGTGCCTACATTATGGTGCATGATTTGTAAGATAGGAGGAAAAAACACTACAGATAATTGTCATCTATTAGAGAAGTATACGCAGACATCCCAACAATTGTTTTGTAATTTCTACAGGTCGGTAGGCCATGATGAACGCACCTGCATAAGCTACGAACTAATGATAGATCAGACTCCTGTCTACAGGGAGTAGACGGAAACACGAGCCCTTGACCCGAATGCAGGAATGGCATGCACTGGATTTCAGGGGCGCGGTCGAGGTTGAGGCAGAATGGGACCAGGAAGGGGTCACGGACAATTAATTTGTTACAATTGCGGAGGGTAATAGTAGATATTGAAGGTGAGAGCACACAGGTGGATTTTGAAGTGATAGAGATTGTCAATGATAGTAATCCCTATCCCACACTACTAGGGATAGACAGGGCCACTGATATGAATGGAGTCATAAATCTGAAGAAGTGCAAAATGATCTTTCAAAAAAATTCACTACGCGTAGTAGTACCACTAGATCCAATCGAAGGAGCGCGATACATTGAATTGGTGTGCGACGATGATAATGATGATGATCTTGATTGTATTTACAAGATAACCATGTGAGAAGAGGATTGGGTGAATCTGACTGCAGATGGAAGGATTTTTTGGGAGTGCGAAAGCTCCTGCACTTCAGATTCAAATGAAGAGATAAAGCGATGGTAGAATCGACTGCACGAAGTAACAATGCTTAATTGCAATATGATGGTTAGATCACTCTACTGCGTGACAACAGAGGCAAGGGATCTGCCAACATATGATGGGTTGACAGTTGTGGATGAATTCCTAACCAAATTTGAAAGCGCAGTACCAAAACAATAGCTGTTCGATGCTTTGAAGTGGGCACTGTGCACACTGCCCACATGATGGTGAGGTATGCATCAAGGAAGTTTTGAGGACTGGCATGGATGCAGAAGGATGATGTGCCTACTTTTTGGAAAACCCCAGCCCAGAACAAGAGCCAGTCAGCAAGGGCAGAACAACTTGCGCACCCACCTTTCCTGATGGGTACAAACATATGTTGTATAGCCCGCACAAGTGCACACCACTCCCAAAATAGAGAATCAGAACAAACCAAAGTAGTAGGAAAGGCGACACGCACTACCCATTATCCATAGAGAAGCATTCAATGGAGTTTGCGAAGTACTGAACAGGGTTCACTAGGCGAAATGCTCTGATTGGGACCTGTCTGTACTAGCGGTTCGGTGGGCCTATAGGACCATGTGAAAAACCCTGACCATGGAAATGATTCCAAAGGTGTAGAATAGAATAGAGGCTGTAATTTTGAAGAGAATGAAAAGAGGAATCCACATGTTATAACTCCTGCAGATTTGACAGTGCACAAAGACCAAGACAAAGAAATCACACAGCTACGCAAGGTCGAACACATAAGGATTCAGGAAGCCATTTGACGAGGGATCCTTAGACTTCGTGAACTCAAAAAGGACTAGGTACGATTGAGGAAGAAGAGCATTTTGATGGATGCCAAGGTCAACAGGCTGGAAAACGAGATCAAGAAAGCATGTCTCATCAATAAACCAAGGATGACAAGGCAAAGTGTGGATTATCATGCCATTGAATTAGAAGAGTGTCGATGAGAATTTATGACTCTCCTGCCATGGCTATGACCGCATCTCACCAAACATAGTAACCAGGGGAGCAGTAGATATGATAGAATGTGTGGCGCCAGTTGTCATGAGGGAAATTGGGGATTTTCTGCGGACTATACTACAAGGTGAGTTGAAACCTCGCACAGGTGGTACGACCACCTAACTAGCCATAGGAAGCACAGTCTCAGTGCTCTAGGCAGTTGAAAGAGAGCGCGAGACTATAAAAGAGTTTGTTTGGGATCTGTGTGATAAGGGAGGTGTGCGCAGAATCAACATGTCACAAGGTTCACGCCCGTGCATGGGGGGCTGCGCTGCCACATAGGTAGGCTGGGAAGTGACTGTTGGTGTCACTGTTCATGATGGGATGTCCGATTTGAGGCCAAATGGAGTGGGCAGCAAGCATTTAAGACGCGAATTAAGGCCAAGATTTGGGACAATAAGCCTCCAAGAAAGTGTTGATGGCTCAAAATTGGGGGGAACAGTTAAATTTGAATTCAAAAGGTGTTGTAAAACTCCAGGAGCTAGCCACAAGACAACACTTGTTCACTTGAGATTTGAGTAGTTGATTAGAGCACATAGTGTTGAGAACCAAGCGATATTTGAGCCCCTAAGTTCACGAAAGACCACATACAGTTCAAACAAGATGGCGGCTACCAGGAGAGGTTTGGGCTTTGCAGAAGGAACTATCGACGAGGCCATGTACAACCCCACAGTACACGATGTTCCCGAAGATACTGGGGTTGTGCCAGAAATCCTGAAATCACCTCGAATGCTGAGACTGAAAAAAGATAAGCAGGCAGTGGGACCAGTCTGCATGTTCGCGAGGAGTCCGCGGTTCAGTAAGCTCTCAATGGAAGAGAAGGGCAAGGCTGTCACCATTGAGGAAAATGATGAGGAGGAGGACCTGTAGACTCTCATTGCTAAGGTAGACGAAGCAAAGGACATGGAAGAGGATATCCAGCTAGTGTGCTCTACAGTGAAATTTCCTGAATATGTCCCTCCATGAAAAGAGAAAATTAAGATAGCAATGGATCTAGATGCCACAAAGAGTGCACTCCAGAGCCCGCTCCTCCCTAATGGAATTGTGTTTGAGGGCTTGCACCTAGGCTGCGTGCCCACAATGAAGTTTGAAGATTGGGACCTTGCAGACAGTGAGAAGTTACCACACTTAGAGATGGAGAGCCTCATGAAGCAGAGCACCAAGGGGCCAGTCATAACATTAGAACCGCAAAAACGGCTACGCGGCGTGGAAGGTTAGATTACTTCATCTGTTGTGGATACCACACTTTCACCGTGCACCCATCACTATTTTCTTCATTAGGTAGCTACTTTTCCTGGTGCATGATGGGTACTTATGGCTGGAGGAGCCTATTCCCTCACGATAGATCTCATCCATAGAATTTCTTGCCTTCCCTGTAAGGGAAAGGACCCCGCGATGATAGTAGGAAAGAGCAGTGATTTGGCTCTCGCAGAAGCCATGAAGAAACAATATAAGCTCGAAAAGAAAAAGAGGGATTATTCCATCAACAGTATCAAAGATAAAGGGGTGTGCGTAGCCACCCAACTCCTGGCTAGAAAGGTAATGAGAAAATGTCGCGGTCATGAAGTACTAGCAGCGGTAGTTGCGTTGGCCAAACAATGCGTAGAGGGGGTCCAATTAAACTAGGCTGATTTCCTTTGCGAGAAATTCTTGATCAACTATAAGGAAGCCCAGTAGTAGGGTAAGACCTTCCACTACGCATGGTTTCTCTTGTCCATTTTGCTGGTATCGGGAGAACTACTGGAGGACAGTCAGTTCCCAAGCATTTAGCATGACTTACCAGAGGCTACAAAGTACACATTGCTCTGGGCTACAAGGCACGCTAAGAGGATTCGTGATATGAAGATCTTCTGGGTGCTCATGGAGGCGAGCATCCAGATGTGGATTAATAGAAGGTCATGCCTGTCCCCCACAGTGCACAACAGTTTATAGAGCTTTGCAAACTTCAAGGTGGACTTCCATAATATTTACATCAAGGCGTGAAAGGATCCGACACAGTAGTGGATGAAGCTCCCCTTCATCGCCACTGATGATGCAATTTTTACAGTGTTAGAATCATGGCCTCCCAACTGGTGCACCCCAGATTTGGCGGAGTTGGATAGGACAACAGCACAAAAAAGAAAATATGAGGCCAAGATGTGCGTCACGTAATTGATTGTGAAGAGGCACAATGAAAAAGTGGCAGCAGAGGTAAGAGCAGTCCACGAGGCAGCAAAGGCAGTTGCGGATCAAGAAAAGGCCGTCGAAGTAGCAACAACAACATAAAAAACAAGGGCCACAACAACGCAGGCAGAGGAGGGCTAGGAATTTTCTAAAGGAAAGGAGGTAGAGGGCACTGATCTTGCCAAAGAAGGCATGGACCCGGGCACAAATTCCACCCAACTCAAAAGGTCGTGCGCCATAGAGAGATCAGGTCCACAGAAAAGGGTCAAGGCCTCCAAATTGGCCATCGACCCGATCACGTTAATGAACGGTGACTTCTATGACATTGTCGACATGGTTCACGAGGTCACCAAGGAAGCACTCCAAGAAGCCATGTCGGAACAACAGACTGTGTTGGGGGCCCTAAGGGTGCAACTGTGAGAACTATAGGTGCGGCCCCCATAGGAAGGAACCATGGCCACCTACGGTGCAGTGAGCACATCAACAACAGAGCAGATGCTACGTGCAAGGATGGCCAATACCATAGTGCTACCAGAAGAGGTGCTAGTGGTAGAGAATGAGATCGATAGAGCCTTGGTTGGAAAGATCAAGGGACTTAGCCTTAATTTGGCTACCCTTCCGTGAGACACATTATAGCAACTACAAGATGGAATAACAGCAGAGCTCCGCACTACAGTGGGCCATGCGATTTAGGTGATGAGTGAGCAAAAGATCAACATCGAACATCTCAACCTGCGGCGTGACGAACTGGTGTCACAAAACCAGTAGTTAGTGCTGATAGTTGATGAAGCATGCCGGCTAGTCCTAGAGTTCTCCATCGTCATGGACCTACCAAAATAAATGTGGATCCATTGTTTGGCAAGTGGAGTCCAAAACACATGCAAGGAAACAACACGAGTGCAACTGGAGCTGAATCTCTAGATTACCGAGCTGCAACTAAAGGTGCAACCTTCCACTCCCTCGGAAGCTAGAGAGCAGCGTGTTAGCGTTATCCAAATAGGGTTGGAAGAAATTGGACGAGCAGTGCAGGACTGTACTGGTATGTTGGACCAAGCCTTTGACATTCTCACATCCTTGCAGGAGGACCCTAACATACAGCGCCTGGAAACAGAGGTCGCGAGCTTCAGGAGTAGTACAACAATGTAAGGGGAACTATGCAGATAGTTGTCCCCAATCAACGACTTGCAAAGATGGAGCAAGCAAGGGCACTAAAAGAGAAAGTGGATGCTGCAAGAGAGAAAGAGGCACTTCTCAAAGCGTGCATCTAGCCATGAATTGATGAGGCCTTCACCATTATGGTAGATATCAAGGGAAAGCTCACATAGCTGCAGGGGCTCTATGCGCTAAGGCAGGGATTTAATCCTCACAAAGAAGCATCGAAAGAGCGAATGCAGAAAGTCTAGCAAACTGCAAAACAGTGCGATGCGAACCTCTGAGGAGTGTGGGACTAGTTGGAGGGGCTCCGCGCTAAGATTGTCGCGCCAACTGAGTGACTTGGGGATGAGTCACAATGTCTTTGTTGGGGGCCTGTTGTGCATTGAATCCCCCCACAATATGTTTTGGGGCTCAAAGCCCAGGTTTTGGTCAAATGTATTGTAAGACTCCACGAATTGCGGGCGTAGAGAACAAAGTATAGGTTGAGTCATAGGGTTGTTCACCCTAAGTTTTGTAATGTAATGTAATGTCAGGTCGGCCCACCCATGGTCTGCAGACCACGAGATTGTATAAATAGAGTGAGGCTCCAATTTGTAAAGCTAATAAGTGGATGAGTGAATTAGATATAGAGCACAGAGTAAGAGTCTAAGTGTATTAGGTCATAGTAGTAGGAAGAGGCTCTGACGCTGAGTGCGCAGAGACCTAGTAGAGTCTGCAGCTGAGTGCGCGGACCCCTGCAGCTGAGTGAAGAAGGCATTGTTGAGTCTATAACCTTGAATGAAGAATAATAAATAGAATTTGATTCCAATTACTATGCATCTTCTTGTGTATTGCATTCTATACATTTATACTATTTTGTTTATTGTGCACACTTATATGATTGCTTGATATACTATTAATTATCACTAGTTTTACATAGATAAGTTAAAGGCTAATAACAGGTTAATAGTAAGGAACTTGGGTAATAATACAGATCGTGCCCCGAGTAGGGCTGCATGAAGGTGGCTTTAGAGGTTACGAGGGACTGATAGATGCGCATAGCAACGTGCACACAAGGTCAAACCGCGAACCGCCAAAAGCTCATCAGACATCCCCAGGGTGCGGAAATCTGGTTCTAGCACCCTCTCATACTACTTCGGGTGAGACCTCAGTCCACGCTCCATAGACTATTGTTGAAAGGGCCAGTAGTACCAGGATTTGTTTGGCTAAATCACCTCTGAACCTAGGTCAGGCCCAAACAAGCCAACACTTGTCCATGGGGAACCTATGCCTACCGAGTACTTTCTTTTGGATTATGTAATGCAACTATAACATTCCAAAGAGCAGTACTAGGATTTTTTTTTGATCTAATACATGATTGTGTAGAGGTATATATGGATGAATTTACAGTATATGGGAATACATTTGAAGAAGTTTTCGAAAATTTGGAAAAAGTTCTTAAAAGATGTAAGGAAGCAAACCTTTCACTAAGACATGAAAAATGTTTTATGATGTTTACAGAAGGGATTGTTTTAGGACATCACATTCAGGAGATGGAATTAACATTGATATATCTAAAGTTGAAGTCATCTCTAAATTATCAATTCCAAATTGTCAAAAGGATGTTAGAAGTTTTCTATGATTTATAGGATACTAAAGAAGATTTATAGAAAATTTCACTAAAATAACATCCCCACTCTTCAAATTACTCACCAAGGATTGTGAATTCAATTGGAATCCTGATTGCCAGTTAGCATTTGAGACTTTAAAAGTAAGAATTTCTGAAGCACCCATCTTGAGAGGTCCAAATTGGAAACTACCTTTTCACATTTCAACAGATGCTTCAGATACAACTCTGGGAGTTGTATTAGGACAAAAATATTTGATTAGCTATGCCATCTACTATACAAGTAAGAATTTGATTCCCATTGTGTTAAATTATACTATAACTGAAAAGGAATTTTTAGTTGCTGTTCATGCTACCAATAAGTTCAGACATTATATAACATGCTATGAAACCTTTTTTCATACAGACCACTCTGCAATTAGATATTTAATGAATAAACCTATTACTAATGGCAGAATTACAAGATGGCTATTACTCTTGCAAGAATTTAATATCACTATGCTAGATAGACTTGGAAAACAAAACACAGTTGCTGATTTCTTGTCTAGAATTCAAAATATCAAATATGGCACTCTGGTTGAAGATACGTTTCATGATGAATATCTTTTTGTAGTGACTACTTAGACCCCTTGGTTTGCAGATATTGCCAATTACTTAGGCACAGGGAAATTGTCTTCAAATTTGTTTCCTAGAGAGAAAAGAAAAATCATTCAAATAAGTGCAAGATAATGATGGATCACTAATGAATTGTATAAAACAGGTCTAGGTCTCATGATTAGAAGATGTGTTAGGGAAGATGAAATGCCTAAAATTCTTAAGGCATGTCATGATGAACCATGTGGTGGACACTTTGCTGACAAGAGGATAGCCTATAAAATCCTTTCTTTATGATATTATTGGCCATCCATCTGCAAAGATGCCAAAGAATATGTCAAGAGGTGTGAAATCTGCGAAAGGGTAGGAAAACCTACTTCTTCAAATGAAATGCCACTACAAATTCAGGTACTCAATGAACCTTTCGAAAAATGGGCCTTCGATTTTGTTGGACCAATTAATCCTCCATCTAAGAAAAATAAGTATATATTGGTATGCACTAATTATGTCACTAAATTGGTATAGGCTAAAGAATTACCTTTTGCTAATGAAAAATATGTAGTTAATTTTCCTTTTGAGGACATCTTCACTCGTTTTGGTGTGCCAAGAGAAATTGTGATAGATCAGGGATCTCAATTTACATCTAAAATGATGAAGAGTCTAGTGGAAGATTGCAAGATCAAACATAGGAAATCTACCCCCTATCATCCACAGGAAAATGGTCAAGTTGAATATACAAATAAGATGATTGAAGGAATTCTGACTAAGATTGTGCATCTACATAGAAGAGATTAGGGAGAAAGGCTTCCTGAAGCCTTATGGGCCTATAGAACTACATGGAGGAACATGACGGGACATAAACTCTATGAACTTGTTTATGGAAAACAAGTGATGTTCCCTATAGAGTTTCAAAAAAAAACCTTCAAGATGGCAGTCCAATTTGGACTAGATTTATCAAAGGCACAGAAACATAGATTGGAGCAACTCAATGAGCTTGATGAAATCAGGCAAGATGCAGTTGAAAGAACTAGTATAGTCCAATAGCAAAGGGCTAAATGGCATGATAAATATATCAAGGAGAAGAAGTTTCAAGAAGGAGATTGGGCACTTTTGTTCGATTCAAAATTTAAAAATTTTCAAGGGAAGTTTCAGACTCATTGGCTTGGGCCATATGAGATTGAAGAAGTCTTTAATAACAGAGTAGTAAGGATAAGGACAATAGATGAAAGAAAAATACCTCTTCTTGTGAATGGTCATTGGTTGAATATATATCAGAAGCCAATTTCAAGAGAGGAGTTCATTAAGATTTTCCAGAATAACTCTAAAATGAAGCTAGTGAAGAAGAATTCTTCTTCTCCACTAACTTAGCCTTTACTTTTCCTAAAAATTAGAAAATACAAAAATATATATAAAAAAATAATAATAAGAAAAATTAAATTGTATGAGTTTGAAAACCAATCATTGATTGGCATACCTATACAAAAAATACAGGGTGAAAATCAGAGATTTCTAACATCCTATATTTTCCATTTCCTTTCTGTAATAAGTAGTGACAAAAAGCTACATTCATTTGCAGTTTAGAGTCTACAAATTCATAGTCTCATTCTATCTGATTCTGTTTTCATTCTATTTTACAGTTCCATTTCATCTCACTATCATATTTCATTTACATTTTATTTTTATAGTTTTACTCATCTCACCCTATTTCCCATTTTATTTTGCATTTCATTCCATCTCACTATCATAACCCATTTCCATTTCATTTTTACACTCATATTCCATAGCCATACTTCTCTTTTCCTTATTTTGACATTCTGCAGATGATTCCATTTTGCAGTGAATCTAATTCTGCAGCTACAACTTACTTATCAGCTCTGACACAATTGTACAGTTCACAAATAAATCATGAATGTAGGAATTGAAGAATCCAATTTTGGAGACCAAACATGGTAAAATGTATCTACTGATCAACACCAAAAGAATTATCAAACAGAAAGGTTAAGTTTTAAAGGTAAAATGCAAATTTTATTTCAAACAAGAATTTAAAAACATAAGACATGTATAATATGGATAATCATATGTCTCCTTAACGAGTCATCATTTGATTTGACTACCACTTCATCATACCACATCTCCACCACATCTTCCATGCTCGGTACCAAACTGTCCATAATAACTTCATCATACCACATCTCTGCTACACTCTCCATACTCTACACTAAACAGTCTCTAATAAACCCATCTGTTAATGGTCATGGATACGATGTGACCAACTTGTCCACATCTCTCCAAACCCTCACCATCTAGTTATTCCACGCAAACCCATACTTCCTTTTCATCATACTAGTAGTCAATCCATTTCATAGACCAGGAGAGTAATTCTGAAGGTTAAGAAATTTTGCGAAGCAGAAGCCATGGGACTCATTGTCAGGACAGAACCAGTAGGAGAAAAATATATGGAAGGGTACTCACAACTCAAGGAAATGTTGCAAAATGCTGGATGGCTCAACTTCATCGAAAAATTTGATGGTTTCCAAAAAGAGATCACAAAATATTTCACTAGATCATTTGATGGTATAGAAGTA
Organism: Pinus taeda; assembly: GCA_000404065.3. Lineage (NCBI taxonomy): Eukaryota > Viridiplantae > Streptophyta > Pinopsida > Pinales > Pinaceae > Pinus > Pinus taeda. The sequence goes on along the minus strand of APFE030464463.1, from coordinate 104,343 downwards.
GAAATTGGAGAAATTAAGTTTGCAGTAATAGAATCCTACATAATAGAGGCTACAAAACTACCAAGACATGGTTAAAGATGGTTCAAAAACAAGGAATTCCATAGTGAATCATGTAAAGTAATCCTCAGGAACCCAGGTATGGATGTCTCTGTGTTTATAAAACGAATTCCTATTTCAACACTTAAAAGTAAATGGAGAAGCATGCTTTTGATATTAAAAAAAATTATTACGTGTGAGGGGAGATTTGGGTGCATGTATGTCTACCATATATGTTTATTGATGAAATTTCTAGAAAATGGAGAAATCAATCTTCCTTTCTTCCTACTAAACAGTTTAATAATGATGGCTTCAAATGTACAAAATAAAATAGAATTCATAGACACAACGATGTACCATCATGGATTGGTAAAGATATTGGCTGAGTTTCATTTGAAAGGAATAAGAGATACTTGGGAAAATTTCCTGATAAGAAACTATTTCTAAGAGGAACCAGAGTCAACTAAAGAAGGTAATGTCAGATGGAGTAAGAGAAGGAAGACCGGTATAACGATTTAGAGCAAACTTGAGTCCTCAACACAGAAAAATGATGAAGAGCTAGTCTTTGAAAAATTGATAGAGATCAAGAAGCAAATCAAGAAAAAAGGGAAGATGAAAAAGAAATCTGGTGAAACTACTGGAAACAAACTTGAATCTTCATTACAAAAATATGATGAAGAATTAATCTCTGAATAATTGATAGAGATTAGGAAACAAATCAAGAGAAAAGAAAAGATAAGAAAGGAGAAAAAGGGTACAAACGAGGAGAATGTAAGTCCTCTACAACTTAGAAGGAGCTCTAGACTATGAGGTATGCTAAAGAAGATATCATCAAAGGGGATGGAGTTCATAAATTTAGAAGAAGAAAACCTAGTACCATCTCCTGATAATGTTCCATCTGCACACAGTCCTCAAAATTCTCCTAAACAGTATTTCGAAGGCATCCCCAGTAGAAGATCTGCAGGCATAGACCTAGTGTAGTAACAAATATATGACTATATAGAATCACTGGAGACGAAAAGTGCCTCAATAGATCTAGAATCCTTTGTCAATCTAGAACCCTCTATCAATCCACAAGAACCTCTAATTGAATCTCTCAAAAAGGAAATCTATGAGTTAGAGATATTGAATAGACATAGCAAGAAAGAAAATGAAACCTTCAGGGAACAAGGTAAATTGGACAAGGCTATTCATGATAATGCAATTCTGCATCTAGGGCTATGGAATAAGAAGAATAGGAAGGTAAAGAGGAAGAATAGAAGCTTGAAAAAAACAATCATCAACCTTAAATACAGGCTTCTTATGAAGAAACCCAGAATGGTAGTCACTTCAAAGAAGAGCAAAAGAAGAAAATTGGATGTACTAGCAGAAGTGTCGAAGCAAATGCAATAGGAAAGAATAATTCACATTTTTGGCAAATTACATGAGGACATGCAATGATTTTGTAGTGGGAGTATGTTGAATGTCAGAATTATCCTCTCCTTGAGAGCTTTTCTCACTTCTTTCCCTTTGCTTTTCCATAAGATTACAGATCCCCATCAATGATAAATGATAGTTTTTGTCTTAAGGAAGGCATTAAATGATTGACATGTTATATTTTTATGTTTTTTCTATTTGAATAAATTTTTGGAAATTCGCTACATAATGCAGCCTATTCTATAGCTAACTGTGTATTTTGTAGCTACTTCCATGGTATGGAAGGTTCCAAGTGTTAAATGAAGAATCCGACCACATGGTCATCTCTAGAATCGTCTTCACATGGATTCTATCCTATTCACTTAGCCCAAATCAACAAAAAAGCAAGCTCAAGATTGTAGTCAAAGGTGGAGTCAAACATATGATACCCAGAAGCAATAGGACTCTTCTTCTTCTCTTTCATGGTTAATTAATAAATCTAATAGTTCTATTGCAAGCATTAACTCCGATCAACCACCTACGTTAACAATTTTGTTGCAAACATCTCACTCGAATTTAATTCACCTGTAACTGATTAGACATTTACATAGTTCTGTTGTAATATGTATGAGCCACCTGTAGCTAGTTTTCCTTAAAGACAATTATGATTATTTCCTTTTAAATACTGGTTGTACAGAATTGAGGGGGGTTCAGAGAATTTTCTGTATTAAGTTCAGACTTTCAACTCCGTATTTTGGACTTCGTTCTTTTCTATAATATAAATCGTGTGTTGACCAATGATCATTTAGGAGAGCATTTTCAATTAGTTAGCAGCTCAACCCAGTCAGTTCGAGGGCCCCTGCACTGAAGAAGGTTTTCTTTCCACTCATTTTCTGTTTAGTTTTAATTTCATTATTTTCTTTTATCAATATTCTAACTTAGGTTGATTTATTTTAGTTTTGATCAATAACATAATGTTAAAACTCAATTGTGAAGTCTTGTTCTTCCAACACATTTCATGAAAGGAAATGATTTTATTTCTAAATAGAGTAAGGTTGAAGTAATGAGAATGCACTGTTGTCTAGCTTACCCACTATTTTGTTATTTATTTTCTAGGACAAATTTGTCAATCCAATGTGTTAATGAATGTTTTTTCTCACCATTTCAAGTTGATACTCATCCTAAACTAAATGGTTAAACATTCACTTCACACAATTGTTGAAATCAATCAGTTACCTTCTCCATGTTTCATTTAGTTCTCTAGATCATAAAGTACATAAAGTTTCTTGTATCCCATCTCAATATGGTTATATTTCAAAATTGAAGGTTAGAGTAACTAGAAGTACTTCAATTGATTTCATTCTCTGTATTTATTTCAACATGCATTACAACTTCACCCTTAATTCTAAGAAATAGATTCATGACTTAGGATCAATGATGAGATAGGATAGATGCTTTGTTTTTCCTTTCTTTAAATTAGATTTTGACTAGCTTCAGCTCTTGGTTTACCTTTAGGAAGTTTACATTCACTTAAGTTTCTCACAGTTCATCATAAGGAATCAAATCACAAAAACCCCCAAAACAATATAAAAATACAAAACAACGAAGTAAGAAGGGTTAACTAAGCACATATAGTGCACTACACTTCATCAACTTACAGACCTCAGTTGATAATTTATGCAAACAATTTAGGACACTAAATTGACTAAACACTCTACTCCTAGATCTGGTGAAGCCTATGGAGTGACCTCTGGGTCCTTGGGCATGAGGTCTGTATCCTAATCCTACTCCAACTAAACCAAATATGTGTCCATCTGCTCCAGCATCTATTCAATCTCCTAAGAAAAGTTTGCTCCTGTGAATGCTCAGCTTGTTTGCTATCTACCAGCTATTCTGATTCAATATCTTGTATTTGTGCAGTTTGATTAATGTGTGCACACTATGCTTCCTGCTATTCCTGTTCCTGCTATGCTTCCTTCGCCCTTCTGTGCAACTCTTGTTCTTCCCTTAGTTGTTGCTTCACATCCTACAAATTCTTCTCTGCCTCCTCCATTTTTTGCTTCTCCCTTTGTCTTTGCACAAGCCTTCTATTGTGTTTTCGCTTCTTTGCTTCAATCTCTAAAGTTTCTCTTACTACAAGTGGGTCATCCTTGTGCTTGTAGTTTTTCTCTGCCTTTACGTTGTCAGAAATATTCCTTTTGCCTTTATCTAGCATAGGTCTACTACTCTCTGTTGCTGCTAATGTTGCTGCCACTACAAGGAAAAAGGACATTGTTGAGGGGCAAAAAATGTCACCCTAAGCTCATTGGTGACAGTTTAAAGAGTATTCGTCAACAAAAACTGAACGTCATTAAAGGTGGCGTCGCCAAAAGTATAGGTGTTGTAGTGACATAGAAAGTTCATCACCAATAATGATTTATAATGACAGATAGTGGCCGTCACCATTTCATATGAGAAACGGTGATGGACCATAGCCTCTGTCACCAAAAACTGAATGTCACCAAAGGTGGCATTGCCAAAAGTATAGTTGTTGTAGTGACATTCAAAGTTCGTCACCAATAATGATTTATAATGATGGATAAGGACCATCACCATTACATATGAGCAATGGTGATGGACCATAGCCTCGGTCACCAAAAGCTAAACATCACCAAAGGTGGTATCGCCAAAAGTATAGTTGTTATGGTGCCAATCAAGGTCCATCATGAATATTGATTATAATGATGAATATTGACCATCACCATTTCATATGAACAATAATGATTTATTATGATGGATATTTAATGGTCGTCACTATTGGTGCATATATATGGTGTCGTTCGTTGACCATCACCATTTCATACCAATAACAACGATTTATGGTTACGAACCTTTGAGGGTCGTCACTATTGATGCATATATATGGTGACATTCATTGATCGTCACCATTTCATATTTTTGGTGAGGGTTGAAAAATGTCACCAAAGCTCATTGGTGATGGTCAAAAGAGCCTCTGTCACCAAAAATTGATCATCTCCATTCCATATGGATGTCAGGGCACGATGGAATTGAACCACCAACCTCCTGCTTGTAGAGAAGGTGCTCTTCCATTGATCTAGCACCCTTTAAAGAATTATACTTTTAAAAATTAGACCTTGAAACTTCATAAATTGTAAATTCTACAACTTTCAATAAATTAAAGTCTCAACAATATTTTACTAAACAAGAAAAGCAACATCAAAGTTGTAGGTCCCTACCTAATGGTTATTGAAGTTATGAAAAGTGGGTGGAGGGAAAAATAGTTATGTATAAGAGAATCAATATGTTTAGTTGAATACTCAATTAGAAGTTAAACTCTAAAGATATTTATAACCTATAAATGACCTGTAAGTAGGAAATGCACCAAATATTGCAAAGGAAATGTCATAAGTGGATAGCATATGGAAGAAGAGGAGGCAGGGACTTGGAACCCTTGTACATCTTGGCATACCTTATCGCTTGGCATATCTTAGCTTGTTTGACATGTCTTCGTACTATCTGGCACATGTTAGCATGCCCTAGCATTCCCTAACACACCTTGGTAGTTATGACCTCACAACTAGCATTACATTTTTCCATGACTTGGGAACCTTACGTTCACTAGAACACCTTGGCACTCCCTAGTTGTCATGCCCTCTGTTATCCTCCACAATGTCTCAGGCTGATGAGGAGATCAACGAAGGTAACCATAGACCAAGGTTTTGGTTTGGTAGCTAGACCTACCAAAACAAAGATGGCTCTTTCTATGAAATCACAGCCAAGAGATGACTACAATGTAAAGGATTTTAGGCTAGATAGCTAGGCTCAGGTGGGTTTTTGGAAAATTTAGGGACTTGGATCTCTATCCACCGGTGTCTTGTCTAGCAGGGACTTTGTCAAGGGGGCAGGGACTTGGAACTTTATCTAGGATAAAGCACCTAACATGCATGACAAAATCTCCCTAGAATGGAGTACCTCCTACCTAGAAGAGTGTACCTTGCTCAAAATATAGAACCCTTCTCTACTATGCACATTTCTTAAAGATAAATATGTGCATAAAATCGTACTAAGAAAAACACCTAAATTAAGAAAAGTGAGCATCTGAGTCAAACTATAAAATTATACTAAATATGGCTCTATATAAGTTTGGGAAACACTAGACAAGAATGCTTGCACACAACAACCATAAGATGCCTAAAATCGATGCGCTTCTTTCATTGTTGTTATACCCTCACAGAAAAACTGGAATCTGTAGCATGTACCCCAAGGTTGTATGCATCTTCTAAAGATGTTTAGATGAAGTACTATTGAAAGAGAAACACCTTCAAAACAACAGATAAAGTCTACTGCAAATTCAACCCATCTAAACACAGAGCAGGGTTGCTCCTGGGTACTCTTCTCCGCTGAATGGAAAATGCAATGCATTGTAGTGTTGCTGAAGAAAAAACACCTTTAGTGCAACACAGATAAAATTCTAACATATATTTTCACTGTGGCCTCAGTTTTAGATGATCTCATCAATATAGGTAACAACTTCGATAATTGAAAAACCAAAAGGTGAGCTCCATAGATCATTTTAAATGATAGATTTGGGCATACTTTATTATTATTTAGGAGTGTTAGTATAGAAAATGCAAGGTATCCTGTTGAGTATTTATGTCACAAGAAAAGGATGCAAAGAAATAAATAAAATATTAAATATCATGGTATAAGTCGATTGCAGGTTCATTTGAAACGAGAATGAAATTCTCCTTGTGCAGGTTCTAATCTAGTGGGTATAACTTTAAATAATAAAATGATAGTTATGGTGTTGGAATTGTCTCACAATTCATGAAAAGTTCCAAATTTTTTCACTAGAACGAAGTGGAGCAAGTCATCAGGTTTATGGAAGGGAACACCCTATTCGTAGGAAGATAACTTGAAATTAGTTGGGAATATTATTTCACGTCTTCTTGTACATGTGTGCTTTGAAAAGATAACCACATCCAAAGACTCAATAACAACTCTGGTAAACTTATAGATGTGAAGCACTTATGAGAAAACCCATCACTTAATGACAATTGAGCAAGGAATATGTCAAAGGATTTAATCATGCACTTAGTCATAAAAAGGAAGTTGGGTTATCTAGAATCTTGCCAACAAACCAACTCCAACCATTTATTGAAAGGTAGGTTAAATGTGAAACCTCTTTCCCACTTTGTAGCATTATTGCCTCTTGAATTCCAACAAGTATCTGATTTCTTAGATAAATGAAACTTGTGACAGGTAAACTCTTCATGATACAATTGTGATGTGCAAGTTTGACACATGCTCTAATTTCCCTTTAAAAGAGGGTAAGTCAAAATATTATGACAAGATTAACTGTAATTTGATCATACACTATTGGGGTATTGCATGGAATAAAAAATATAATATAAATGCACTAATGAAGAACTCAAAATAAACAAATTTCTTATTGCTACAATAGTGCCACTCTTGAGATTCTCGGATAAAGCACCTAACCTGCATGGAAAACGCTTCCTAGAATAGAGTACCTCCTACCTAGAAATGTGTAACCTGCTCAAAATATAGAACCCTTCTCTACTGTGAACTTTTCTTAAACATAAATCTGTGCATAAAACAGAACTAAGAAAAACACCTAAATTAAGAAAAGTGAGCATCTAATTCAAACTATAAAAGCATACAAAATATGGCTTTATCTAAGTTTGGGAAACACTAAAGAAGCATAATTGCATACAACAACCACAAGATGCCTAAAATCGATGCACTTCTTTCATCGCTGCTACACCCTCATAGGAAAACTATAATCTATAACATGTATCCCAAGGTTGCATGCATCTACTAAAGGTGTAGACCGAAAGGATCTACTAAGATGAAGTACTATTGAAGGGGAAACACCTTAAAAAAAAAGATAGAGTCTAATGTGCATTCAACCCATTTACACATAGGCTAAGGTTGTTACTTGGTACACTTATCCCCTAAATGAAAAATACAATGTATTGTTTCTCTACTGAAGGAGAAACACCTTCAGAGCAGCATTGATAAAAATCTAACATATATTGTCACTATGGTATTGGTTGTAAAAGATCTCATCAATATAGGTAACAACTTCGAAAATTGAAAAACCAAAAGGTGAGCTCCATAGATCATTTGAAATGATAGATTTGGGCATACTTTATTATTTTTTAGGAGTGTTAGTATAGAAAATGCAAGGTAGCATGTTGCATATTTATGCTATAGACCAAGGATGCAAATAAATATAGAAAATATTAAATAGCATAGTACAATTCGATTGCAGGTTCTTTCGAAACAAGAATGGAGTTCTCCTTGTGTAGATTACAATCTAGTGGGTATAGATTTAAATAAGAAATATATAGTTCTGGGGTTGGAATTGTCTCACGATTCATGGAAAGTCCCAAAGTTGTTCACTAGAAAGAAGTAAAGAGAGTCATCATGTTTATGAATAGGAACACCATATTCATAGGGAGATAACTTCAAATTAGTCAGGCATGTTATTTCTCATCTTCATGTACGTGTGTGATTTGAAAAGATAACCACATCCAAAGACTCAAGAACAACTCTGGTAAAGTTTATAGGTGTGAAGCACTTCTAAGAAAACCCATCAGTTAATGAAAACTCAACAAGGAATATGTCGAAGGATTCAATTTTACACTCTATCATAAAAAGGAAGTTGGGGTATCCAACATCTTGCCAACAAACTGACTCCAACCATAATGTGAAAGCCAAGTTAACTGTGAAACCTTTTTCCCACTTTATATTATTGCGGCCTCTTGAATTTGAATAGGTATCTTGCTGCTTAGATCCACAAAACTTGTCCCAGGTAAATTCCGCATGATACAATTGTGACGTGCAAGCTTGACACAGACTCTAGTTTCCCTCCAAAAGAGGGTAAGTCAAAATATTATGACAGGCTTAACTATAATTTGATCATACACTATTGAGGTATTATATGGAATAAACAATGTACTATCAATGCACTAATGAAGAACTCAAATTAAACAAATTTCTTGTTGCTACAATAGCGCCACTCTTTGGATTCTCCAAGGAGAAACTAATTTATACACATTTGGAATCTTTAATTGGTCTGCAGAAAGATTAAGAATTGGTAGTGATCACTCTTTTCCCTCCCATGGATGGTCTATATAGAGTCAATAATAAATTGATTTAAAAGTGAGGTATATGCCTAAAAAATAAGAGTTTGACTCTACAACGCTAATTTAGTGGCAAGGAAATATTCAACTGTAAATTCCTGATCTCCTACAGTGTAAATTTCTAGATTCAATGCACTAATGAAGAACTCAAAATAAACGAATTTCTTGTTGCTACAATAGCGCCACTCTTGGGATTCTCCAAGGAGAAACTAATTTATACACATTTGGAATCTTTAATTGGTTCGTAGAAAGATTAAGAATTGGTAGTGATCACTCTTTTCCCTCCCATGGAAGCATAGAGTCAGCAATAAATTGATTTAAAAGTGAGGCATATGCCTGAAAAATAAGAGTTTGACTCTACAACGCTAATTTAGTGGCAAGGAAATATTCAACTGTAAATTCTTGATCTCCTACAGTGTAAAATTTCTAGATAAATGGCTAGCCTAAATCTGTCCATTGTCCACATATCCCAAAAAACAATGTATGTCTGAACTCTGGTTGTGTGTGAGAGGGGGGGGATAACATAAATAATCCATTATTAAAAGAAAAAGTTAAAGCACAACATTCTATGGAGATTATTTTTAAAATTTTATTACATACCTTAGAAAGTTTGAAAGGATAGAACTGAAGCTTCCCTCTCCTTCCACAATTCATTAAATATGCCCCTTTTCCAATGCAGATGTGGTCTGCAGAATCATAATCAACAAACAGAATATGAAAAGTAATATTAATGAATTAAAGTAGCTTTGTTATACCTCAAGCAAATGGACTATGAGAAATTGGATTCATTCTCTACAAAAGATGATATAGCAAGGTCTAATCACATTTTTAACTAAAATAAAGATAAATTGGATTCATGCTCTGCAATAGACGATATAATGAGATCTAATGACATTTTCAACTCAAAAAAAGGTAAGTTGAGTAAGCTCAAGCTCCAAAATGATGGCATCCAACTTCAAAGTGGAAGTTACTGTATATATATCTAGCTAGAGGCTATAACATAAAGATATTTGTTATATGTGAAGATAAAAAAATTAAAGGAATGTGAAATTTTGACCATCAACTATAGTTTCCTTTCGAGGACTAGATCAAACCATAACATTGTTATCAAGATAATCAACTCACCCATGCTAGTACACTTCTAGTAGTTTCATGATAAAACTCAAACTCAATAAACTTCAAACAACATAAATTAACCAACGATATGCCTGAGGTTGGTTACCTAAAGATTATATCATACTAAATTTAGGTCATCTTTAGTGGAACCATTGTTGACATGTTGAGGCTTTTGAATTTTTTTGAGGGTGGTATCTACTACTTTTATTCATCCCAACTCAATGGCCTATAAAAATGACTAGATATCTACAATTTTTAAGATATATTGAACCACAAAACCGGGAAAGAAAAAATACAAAATAAATAAATCTAAATGATAATGTTGGTGTATACAAGAGTGGGAGTTTTTATTGGGTAGCCATACATACTGATGTTTTTGTTTGATTATTTGAAAATTTTCCAGCTAGTCATAAGGATAATTATGAGTTTATGTTTTTTCAACAAAATTTAAGTGAGGTGAGTGATAATCATGAGAATTTTTTTTGAATGATCCAATTTTTAAGGCTTTTAAGTAAAATATTTATTATTTCAGGGTTTTAAGCTAATTGATAATTTAATTTTCCAAATTTATATGCATGAAAGAAAGGAATCTTGTTTACAATGTGGATCAAATTTTGATATTTAGTTAGTCTCTCTCTGCTTGATAAAGTTCCATAACCTTTTGGGAACACAATTCTTTAACTTCTATCACAAACATAAGTCCTAGTAGGTACAAGTCTAGAATATTTGAATCCATTTCTAATATTTTCTTGAAAATTGAATATAATTATGGATTTGCATGTTGTGTATCTTCCTAGGAGATATATAGAACAACCAATTGCTTGAAGAAATGTTTGAGTTAGGACCATGTCAATTTTCACCCTATGTATCAATACAAATAAGAAATACATTCTACCACACAACATTATAATTGGAAGAATCAAGAGATATTTAACACCTAATTCTAGTAGATAAGTAAACATGAATACACAACATGTGGCATCATAAAGACAATCTCTTTATTTATTATCTCCTCCTCTAATCTTTAATGCAACACATAGGTCCGAACCATTTCCAGCAAATGATTAATGCCACATGCATATTAAGGCTCCTGTGAGCACATTATCTCTTTGTCTCTGTTACATAGAGGTAGGCTTGTCCCCTTATACACAAAGATTACAATAATTATATCATAAATTTATTGAAAGAAATATATCTAAACCCCCAAAATACCAACGCTGCCACATTTTTTGGGTGTTAGATACCCACTACACAGTGCATAGGAATCTTTCTTCATGATCTTACTGTAATTTATCTTCTTGCGATTTGGCTCTAAAATCCATCCCTATCTCCTCATGACTAACAGACCCAACAACTCCCATAAAAGGGTCAAAAAAGTAGAGGTGTGCCATGCTCTAATACGACCCGTGTCTGAGATGCACTTCCTAGTTTGTGAAGCTAGAAGTTACATATCTCTTATTTCTATATTTCAAAACTCAATCAATTGTGTGCATTTGATAGATCCTCAACCTTAGAAACCCCTAGGTCAATATCCTACTTGAATCTAGATAGGTGTGTGCGAATGTCATATTGATGCAGTCAATGCATTGTCTATATTTAACATCCCATCACCTGGACATACAGACACTATAATGCCCACCCATGTCCAAGATATTAGCATGGACCTTAGATTTTTCTCAATGAAACTAAGGTGGATGTGATCCAATTTCCATCTCTCCAAAAGTATACAGTAATAATCACATTAAATAAGCTTTACTACTATCCCTAAAAGGAAAGACTACTAGGGACGGTGTGGCATAAAATTATATATGTAAAAATGTTGGAGCTTCAACAAAAAGGATCCAGCTTGATTTCACAACTTCAGCAAAAGAAGATGTGGCAGGCTCGATATCATAAATTCTGGAGGTTTAATTTCACTACATGATTTAGATAGCTCACACGTTAGTCCAAGAGATGGGGAAAAACAATTACTACACAATATGCCTTAATTCTATTTCATTCAACTGAATGTACAGTGTCCAACTGAACTACAACTAGAAGACTGATTCAGAAACCCTGCCATAGGTCACAACTTGAGTATAAGTGCCTTGGAACTTTGATGTATGTGGTACTAAGTCTCATGATCAGGGTGGTGTTCATATGCAAGGTTGGGTTTTCAGTCTTAGGATATTAGTAATTTCCAGAAGTCACAACATCTTGGCTTTTATAACCTCCAACAAACCCAGCCTAAGGTTGCATGCTATTTTTAGTATTTCAGATACTCCCCTATGTTGAGCACCCTAAAGTCCTTTGTGATGTTCCCTAAAAATTTTGGGATGTCTCTACATGTCCCTTAGATGGATCCCTTCATTTCTATATCCCCATGTCTTGGAAACTTGGAAAAACATTGGAGTAAGATCCCAACATTTGATGCATTGTTGAGGATACTAGGAGCTAGCTTTTTCACCTTCTCTGAATTAATACTACAATCATGTATTAGTAATTCCAATCCTCCAAGTAACGCTTCCCATTCGAAATGAGAATATCTTCAAACTACCATCATCATGTAAAAGAGTAGAAATATTGTTGTCCTTAGAGAGAGACCTGTAATTTGTAGTGCCCAATCCATGGAGAAGATGGATTTCTAGACAATCACAGAAGTTGTGCAAATAGATCCATATGACCAAGAGACACAATGAGTGGAGAGTTTGAATTTAAAATAAATAGGAAGACAAAAAAACCATTTCCATCAAGCAAATCCTTCCAATGATGTAGCCCAATAGACTTTAACAGACCATCTTGATCACCCTCAAGAACCCTTGATACTTCACTAACAGATGTGCCTTCCGGATTCAATTTTCCAATCAAATGTGAACCATCATGATAAGAGAGGAAACATAATCCACGGGTTGTTGTGAAACATAGAGATATATATTTTGACTGCACATCTTTACCCCGCCCTTGTATAGCCATTGTCAAAACTTGAGCTCCAGTGTATAATTTTTTTGGACTAAAGTCAGTAGTTACTAGTGATAATAATAGGAAGCATGTATTGTCTTTCCTTTATTGATTATTCTTCTCATAAGACTTGGGTCTACTTATTAAATATCAAGGATGAGGTGTTTAGAATGTTTCAGGAGTTCAGAGCTCTGATTGAAAACCACGCAATTATGAATATCAAAGTCTTGAGATTGGACATTGTGAAAGAGTATACCTCCAAGGAGTTCAAGGGTTTTTGCAAGAAGGAAGGAATCAAGAGAGATTTGTAGCTCTGTAAAACCCATCTAAAAATAGGGCGGTCGAGAAAAAGTCCATCATGGGGGCTACTAAGGCCATAACACATGAAAAAGACTTGCCGATATTTCCTTGGACAAATGCATGCAACACAACTCGAGCAAAGATAAGATACAATTATTATATTAATGTCCAAAGAGACATACATGGTGTGAAATCCTACTTTTTCATAAATATATATTTATAAATTATAACTTGATTCTTATATTGTAAAAAAATAAAATAAAATCTGAATTAAATCATGTCAATTGTTTAGCTTTCATACTCATATTTACCATTCAATACTCATATTTACCATTTGAGAATGACACAAAACCACCAAGTTCACAAAATATTTGATGACTTCAATTTAGCTAATAACATCATCCGATATTCAAGCCATAATAACAAATAATATAATCCAAGAGTAGAGAACCATGACGAGAAATAAAATCAATTCTTCTAACTAAATGAAATATTAAAACATACTAATGGTGGAAAATTTTGTAGTGTGAAAACTTTTGTTTCAGATCATAATAATACATGAGTGACAATGTCTAAATACAAAAGGAAACATCACATGTTAACTTTAACCTTTCAAATAGGAGACACAATTCACTAGCAGGTAGACTATACTAAAGGCAACTAAGAGTACAAAACTACTAAAACACTATATTGATATATACCTGATGATCACAACTAATCTAACACTAAGTTTAAATGAATTCACTTGGGATGGAATTGTTCAAATTTTGAATAGGTTATCAAATAAATATTATGTAAATTGTTTGTTGACTATTCTCAAAGATGAGATGAATGGTGAAAATTGTTCAAAACATGATTTAGGGTATAAAATAGATTCTTTTCACTTAGGTGCTAGGTCTAAGGATAAATATTCTGCCAAAATCACCAAGGATATACACTCAACATCATCCTTTTTTTCTGAAACATGAAATGCACAAATTATTCACCACCCTCATGGGAGCATTGACAACCCCACCCTCATGTAAAAGGAGAAGCTCATTTGAAACCTGGAGATCCATAAGCTTCAATAGAATACCTTATTGTGGAATATCAGTCAATATTGCCTTGGCCTGGAACTGCTCCTCCAGAATATCCTCACTCATTTATTTACTAAGAAGCTCTTGTTTCTTCTTCTCCATAACCATGCACTCAATTCTTCCACATCTCGTAGGTGTAGGTTTTAACCCCATACAGAAATTACCTGCATACGAATTCTAAAACACAAAAAATAAACAATGCAAAAGCATAACACATGAAACAAATTTACACAGAGATTTCCCCTGGATCCCAAAATCGGGACTACTAGCTTGATTTTTCATTATATTCCTTACAATATTATAATACATATTTATACATGCTGAAGAATCCAATACAATGGAGCGAAAACCATCGTGTCCAAAACCATGTGAGAAAACCATGCACAAAACCATAGGTAGGTTCGCCCAACCTAATATAGGGTCCAAAAAAAATTTCCACGGGGCACTACCCCTGACACCATAGAGGGAGGATAACTACCCCCCCTAAAACCCCCCATAATGGGGGGGCTGCTACCCCCCATCTAACTCCCCCGTAAACTACGTCGGCTAGTCATGGAAAGAATATAACACAACCCAACATTCTCCCAATTGTTTTTTTTTTTTCCACAGGGGGCCACAAGAGAGCTTAGTCATTTATCCAGCCTTGAAACGCCCATTGTTTCTCTACACCAAGAGAACTTCTTAGAGCTCACAGATTTTGTCAATGCATCTGCAGTATTCTTCAAAGTGTCCACCTTTACCAGCAACGCTTTTTTGTCTTCTATCATATCCCTCACAAAGTGATATTGAACATCAATTTACTTTGTCTTTGAATGATAAGCAGGGTTCTTTGCCAAGAAAATTTCACTTTGGCTATCACAGTCTATCCTTATAGCTCATTGTACTAACCCCATACTTGACAACAATCTCTACAACCAAACTGCTTCCTTTCTTGCATGAGTGGCTTCCATGTATTCTGCCTATGTAGTTGATAATTCCACTACAAATTGTTTCTTACTCATCCAGCTGAATGCACCTCCAAATAGGTTAAACACATACCCACTTGTAGATATTCTTTGATCCAGATCTCCAACCCAGTCTGCATAAATAAGGACATGGATATCCAAAAATCTGTCCAATCCTCGTCTTCCTTGGTAGCACGAACCATGATCACTAGTGCCACGCAAATACCCGAAAACGCGCTTCACTGTTGTCGAATGATCCTTTCCTAGTTTTGACATAAACCTGCTCAATACTCCCACTACATGTGTAATTTCTAGTCTAGTACAGACCATCACATACATTAGGATATAGAATGGACTTGCATATGGAACACTAAACATGTCCTCTTCCTCTTCTTTTGCCTTGGGACACTGTTCAACAGATAACTTTATACCAACAGGAATAGGAACCTTCACCGGTTTACTATCATGCATATTAAACCTCTGAAGTATTATCTCGACATACTTCCTCTAGTTTAGCCAGAGCTTCTTCTTTGCCCGGTCTCTTTTAATTTCCATGCCCAAAATATAGTTTGCAGCACCAAGATCTTTCATATCGAATTTGGGGGACAATTGGGTCTTCAAATCCTACATAATTTCTTTGTCATTTCCAATCAGCAACATATCATCGACATACAAGACTAGATAAATACCACGGTCACCAATTAATTTAAAATATGCACAGTGATCTACTTTGCTTTTGGTGAAGCCAAGTACCCATATAAATGTATTAAATTTCTCATACCACATACTTGGTGACTGTTTTAACCCATACAGATACTTTTTTAACTTGCATACCCACCATAAAGCCTTCAGGTTGCTTCCTGTAGATCTCTTCTTACAAATCCCCGTGAATAAATGTTGTCTTCACATCCATCTGTTCTACCTCAAAATCAAAAGCAACAACAACAGATAAAATTAATCTAATAGAAGCTACCTTGGCAACAGGAGAAAAAAATATCACCAAAATCAATTCCTGGCACCTGGGAATAACCTTTTGCTACCAATTGAGCTTTGTATTTCTCCACCTTTCCTTCTGCATTTGTCTTCTTCTTGAACATCCATTTACTGCCAATGGATTTCCTTCCAGTGGACAACTCCACTAGATCCCAAGCCTCATTTTTGTGAAAAGATGCCATTTCATCAAGCATGGCCTCTTCCAGAGTTTTCCATCCTCCGAATCTAATGCTTCCTTCAAATTTATCGGATCGTCATCAATAATAGATAAAGAAAAAATTGAGTAGAAAGTAGATGGGCTATACCTTTTTGGTTGCCTTCTTTCTTGAACTAATCTTCTTACAACTGGAGTTTGTGGCTCTTCATCGTCTGATTCCTCTTCTGCTATAGAGTCTGATTCTTCCTTCTTTAGCTCAAACTCTATCTTCTCAGGTTCCTTTGATGAGACTTCAGGTTTAATAACATCTTTCACCTCTCTGAACACCACATCTCAGATATACACAACCTTCCTTGTTACTAGGTTCCAAAGCTTATAACCCTTTAATCCATCCTTATACCTAATAAAGATGCACTTTTCAGATTTAGTATCCGACTTGGTTCTTTTCTCCTTTGGAATATGTGCATATGCATCACATCCAAATACCCTTAGATGTGAAAGAGAGGGATTCTTACCAGTACATACCTCTTGTGGAGTCTTATCCTCTAGTGCTGATGAAGGTGATCTGTTGACTAGGTAACATGTTGTCTCCACCCCCTCTGCCCAGAATTCCTACCCTAAGCCGACACCACTGAGCATGATTCTTGCCCTTTCCATCAACGTCTTGTTCATTATTTCTGCAACTCCATTTTACTCAGGTGTGTATGGAGTAGTCTTCTACCATGCTATACAACACTTCTTACAGAATTCTTCAAATTCCTTTCTACAAAACTCTCCACCGTTATCTGACCTCAACACCTTTATCTTCTTCTCTCTCTGGTTTTCCACTAAAGCCTTAAATTCTTTAAACTTGTCAAAGACTTCATATTTCTTCTTAAAAAAATATATCCATGTAGTCCTTGAGAAGCCATCTATAAATGATACATAGTACACAGACTTACTCAGTGATGGAACTTTCACAGGTCCAAACACATCACTGTGCATAAGCTCTAATATCTGTTTCACCCTCTTACCGCTAGAGGGGAAACTCACTCGATGTTGCTTCCCATATACACAATTTTCACAGAAATCAAAATCCAGAGAGCTATTACTCATACCTTCTACCATACCTTTATCATGAAGTATTCAAAGGGCCTTCTCTCCAATATGTCCAAGCCTTTGATGCCACAGCATGGTCTTCTCTCCAGAGACCACTAGATTTTCTGCTCCACTTTCAAGAACCTGTTGTGGTAAAAACACAAAACCCCCCATTATTGATGCGTCCACTTCGAATAATGGGGACCCTTTCTATAAAAATTTTGGCTAAGCACCTTTTTGGATTTTTATTTAGTTAATTGCCCTACGCTTTCGTTAATTTTTAGTTTTCTTTGGATTCTTGTTTTGATTGCTTTGATAGAATCGATTTTTTATAAACTTCCCATTGACGTTTGTTTCGCCTCATTTGGTCAACTGGTTTGAAAATGGCACTCTTTTGAAGTCTCATCATTTATCTGGCCTGGGTTAAAAATGCATAAAATGTACAATATTGCATTGTGTAAATAAATTTGTCCAATAACGCATTCATTTTAAATATTAATCCATAGCGAGTTTTTACTAACATTTTTTCATTTTTAGTTATGCAACCAAATTATTAAGCATCGGGATTTAAGAAATTCGCTCCAATTTCCAAATCAAATCCTAATCTCGAAAACCCAAACATTCAAGTGGCTGTAGTTTATTTTTATTATTTTTTATTTTTCCAAGTGGTTGTAGTTTATATAATTTCACAACTTAACTAAATTTCAAAATAAAAACTGATATTAAATCTTAATTTAATTAAATTAATAAAATTAATTTATTAAATTTTAAAATTTAATATATAAAAATATATTAATAATTATTTTCAATCGGGAGTTTTATATCGCATCGGGAGTATTTAAACCTTGACACAATTTAAAAAAAAAAACCAGCACTTCATATCCCTGATCGCCGACATTAAAAGCTTCAAGTATCGCATCGAGAGTTTTCATATGTCGCAATTTTATCAAGCACCGATACACATCATACCCCGATACCAATATTAGATTAGGGATTTTACATTGTAATAAAAACCTCGATAACCATCTCCCGATCCGATTCGCCGATGCGAAGGAGCTTTAAAGCACTAACCAAAGTTTCATGACCCATGTGTTTTTTTAGTTTTAAAACTCATTCATACGAATGAGTTACAATTACAAGCATGAAGTAAGTTAGGTTAGTTTGTTTTAATTAATTTAAAATAGTTTAAATATTTAATAATAGTTTGTTTAATATTTAAATAGTTTGAGTAACAGCAGAAAGTAAGTTAGGCTATTTGTTTAATTAATTTAAAATAGTTTAAATAATAAATAAATTTAAATAATAATATAAAATTTAATTTTATTAGTATTATAGTTAAAATAGATTATAATATGTTATTTAAGATTATTAATAATGTTATTATAATTGTTTAGTTGGAAGACTGTAGAGAAGAAAAAGAAAGCTACATCACCAATCTCGCCGAGAAAGACAAGGAGCCAGACAATTAGAAATTAAGAAAGTATAGGTCCGATAGACCAATTTGGTCTCAGTGGACGTTAACCACCATCATCATCATCATCATCAATTAACAATTAATTTAGAATTCTAATTTAGGATTAAAAATTTTAATTAGAATTTTGATTTGTTAGCCCAGCAACAGAATTTCCAGATTTATGTCAGATTTGATCCATCAACTTTGGAGGCTCATAGATTGAGTTATACTTGGCCAAATAAGGCCCAGGACGGCTCATTAGAAAGAGAAAATCAAGGAGAACATTTTTGAGGAGGTTTCACTAACAGATTTAATCATTTATTGGGTCAAAAATCGGGCAGAAGATCAAGCTCCAAATTTTGAAAACAAAAATCAATTTTCTGAGTTATTTTCTTCATTTTCATTTGTCCAAAGCTTCTTCTAATTGCAGATCCATTGGTTAATAATATCCTTGGCCAATCAAACTATCTCAGGCCTCAATAGAGAGCTTATATTTTATTTTCAATTATTTATTTAAATAGAATTTGATTGGATTTGATTTAAATGCCAGCAATGCCATTTTGATTTTATTGTTGCATTTTAATTTATTTTGATTTTTTCTTGCAGGAAAACAGTAGAAGAGATATGGAGAAAGGGATTTCAATCAATGAGAATGCTCCAACAATTAAAGATTGGAATTTTGAATAAATAAAATTGTATTTGGCAGATTTCTCAAGAACAAACTCTCCTCTTCAAAATTCCTTTGCAAATAGTATAAATAATAGATTGCAGAATGTAATGAGGGGGTACTCTCCTCTGCAATTTTTAGACTTCTGAAATCACTACTGTAATAGGAATTTAGAGTTGTAGGAGAGAGGAGAGAAAATCTCAGATCTGGGGATTATTGAGGATTTTCCCTTTGTATCTTGAATTATGTATGAGGGGTAGAGTTTGCACTATTGTGGCTCTAGTTTTGAAGGCAGAAGTCAAGCAATGTAAAGGACTGTTGGAGACCAAGATCAGAGAAATGGATACAATAAATCGGTATTTTTAATACTATTGTTTCAAATATCAGTTTCATTTTATGGTAACAGGAATGCCTCATTTTATTCATGTTTGTGCACTATTGTCAATATGGGTAATTTGTCTCAATGTTGTTATTATGTATCTCTGCTCTTATGAATTAATTTCTGATTTATGAGTAACTATTTACTCAGAAATCTATCTTACAAAACTGATTTATTGAATGGTAATGTGTTGTAAACTATTTCCACATATTATTGTTTAATTATTGGATTGACTGATCTGATAATCAATATCATCTTTGTGAACTACTTCCTGAGTGTCGTTGGTTTATTATTTCAGTTAATAGGTCTCAATAGGATGTGTTTTGATATCCATAATATCAGTTAATTGAACTACTTCATTAACTTGATATTCATTACAAACAAGACATATTTAAATCCCAATACTTTAATTATCTTGCTCTTAGTTGGGTTAGATCTATATCTACCTAATTAAGATAGGATTTAGATTAGTTTCTTTTGCTTGCATCATAGAATAAGCTTGCATTTAGAGTAAGTTCTACATTCTTTTAAGTCCTCTCCTCAAAGAGGCAAAACTTTAGTTATGGCTTGGCTGAACCCAAATCAGCTTAAGGGTCATTCTCTTGCATGATCAGCAAGAAGAAGTGATCTGATATCCCTGTATATTGGTAGGTAAAGATACATCATAAACCAATAGCAATAGGGAGAAGGTAACTGGACCTAGTTAAACCAGTCAGAGCCACCACACCAAATGGAAAAGGAGCTGCTTTAAGGTCCGGACTGGGTGGTTATCCCCCATTATTGTTGCAGCGGTTTTCGAGGCATCAACAAGACACAATTTCATTTGTTAAGGAGCTTGACATAGGAAAGCGAACTATGCTCCGAGTGAACTTCATCATAATGAACAGGAAGTCGTTACTTCCAAGAGTGTCACTCCCGGTGGAAGGACAACATCTTGGAAGTCAGGACCCAATGCCCCCAGGACACTATGCATGACAGCAGCATCACTGGATACAGGCACGGGATAAGTAGCCACGTAGTTGACCTGTGGTGTGGCAGATACAACCGGTGGATAAAATCCAGAAGGAGATGAGAACTGCACAGGAGGCACCGGGGGACTAAAGAACGATAATTGATCGATGGTCATGATTCTACCATCGTGTGGAAAGAAAACCACACAGAAAAGTGAAGAGACAAGGGCCCCCATGGCATAAACATAGTCACGGCCAAGGAGAAGACTGAAATCTAAAGTACCTTGGGTAACCAGTACGTCTATATAGACGGTTTTGTGTCCCAAAGTAATAGGGAACTTCGGAAGGATCCCTAATGGTTGACTGGTTCCTCAGTCAAATGCCATCAAATTCAACACGACCGGCACAAGCTGTGGGGAGCCCAAAGCTTCCCAAGTAGTGGAAGGCATAAGACTGACAAATGCACCCTCATCCAAGACAGTTCTAGGTACTGCCTTATCATAGGCATGTACTGTAATCTAGAAAGGCACATGGGATGGAAGGTGGAAAGAATTTAGGTGACTCTAGTCGAAGGAAATGACTGAGCTACTCGGTGGGGGAATCGTATGATTGCCCCCTTGCTCTAAAGGAACCGAAGAAGGACTCTCAGGATCAACGGGGATGGGAGAGTCGTTTTGGGGCTCAGGAGAATCTGACGAGACGAGAAGAACATGAGCATGATGCTTTTCCGAAATAGAGTGATCGATAGGTGGTGAACCCAAGTTGACACTCTCTCCGACCAATGGTTGGTCCCGAACAGGCTTAGCACAACCAGGTTCGGAAAGAGGAGGATGGACAAGAGAAGGAGCTAAATCAATCTCTTTGTCGACAGGGAGAGGATCTGAAGAGAGCCTCTGATAACGAACAGGGAGTTGGGGTGAAGAAGCTGTAAGACTTTCTAGGACGGCGAAAGCTTTATCCATGAGCAAACAAAGGTGAAGGAGATGGTTGCCTTCACATAGTCGACAGAGGAATCAAATCTTCCCTTTCTTCTTACCGTTGCCAGTTGATAGGGTAGCATCGCTCTGAGATGCAGAGGATGATGAGGGATGAGCCGGATTGGGAGACCATACTTCTAAGATCCTGGGAATGCCAGGACAATCACGAAGAAGATGGTCGTCCTTGCACAATTTACAAGGAAACTTGACCTTCCACGGAGGAGCAGAAGGTGGTCCGACCTAAGATGTACTCAGGGTAGTAGCTGTACTTTTAACCTCTCGCTTATGAGACTTCTTCTTCTTCTTAGCCACATGGTTACTTGAATCCAGACTTTCACCAGGCAAAGTAGAAGATGAGGACGTAGAAATAGGCGAAGAAGGGGAGAGGTCCACCTTGGAATCAACATGATGTTGTTCGGGAAGACGAATTGATTGACCAGTAGTTGAGAGATTAGAGACCAAAGAGGTTGAGAACAACCAAATAGGAAACACAACAGTTAACCCAAGAAGGGACAACGTTGCTATGTAAGGAGCACCAATATTCCCAAAAGGAGGAAAATGACCAGGATTCCCGTCAGAGGGGATTCCTGGGTTGGTGAACTCTGGAAAAGTTGCCATCAAAAACTGAAAATCGCACATGGGGCTAAAAAAGAGGTAAGACACACAATCAAATGGCCAAAAAACAAAATCTAACAAGGCGTGTGATCGCGGGTGATTTAATTTTAAGACACAAGGACATAACTTGACCTTTTCATCTTTAAAGAGTCGAGAAAAGGACAAAAAGATGACTCTAGTCGCCTTCGAATGTTTAATGAGCCTGAAGTGACAAGTGCTCAGATGAGCCTTTTCTTTTAGGGAGTCTGAAAATGAGAAAAAGTGACTACTCTGGAGAACTAAGCAAAGGTTTACCAGACAATCTGTAAAACTGCATATACACCTTGGCAATCGTATGAAAACCAAGGACTTTCCATACGACAGTCAATCTTCCTGAATGTTGTGTTCGGTGCGTTACGGGTCGTAAGGCAGCAGACACAGCTTCATATGGATAAAGGATGATAACCAAGTGGGGTCTCCCCATATACTCGATGGTACGTGGGAGCAAAATTCCGTACTAGACCACTATTGAGTCACAAAAGGAGGAATCACCCAACCTTGAGTGGAAACAAAAGTGACTAGGTTTAACGAAACCGGAGCATGTCTCTAGCCTAGACCTCTAAATAGTGTGTGTTATGTTCCAATGCGTTTTTAGATTCATTTAGTTCATTTTAAAGTTGATCTTAGATTATGTTTTAGTTTTCAGGCCTTACCGTATGTAATGTCTCAAAATTTCCTAAATGCAAACTATATGCCGCAATATATCATTTCATTCGATGAATGCTAGCTATAAGAGAGTTGAGAGCTTTCACACAAACAAAATGATCATAGAAAATCCAACGATATCTCTAATGCAGCTAATGGAAACCAAAATCTTTTTTTCAAAGTCACTAAGCACTAATAATAACGAAAATCTCTAATTCACATTAACTAATGAAAGCAAAAGAGATTTTTTTTTTAATGTTAAAGGCAAGATGCATTAAACAAACTTTGAGAAATGATAATAAGAGAGAAAAAACAAGCAAATTTCACTCAATGCAAGCACAATCAGATCCCTAAATGACAAAGTAGTCCTTCAAAACCGAGAAATTCCCAAAGACATAAATGAGTCGTGTAATCTAGGCCCAAAGCAAAACAAAGCGGAATTCAAGTGAAAAAGGGGTAAGTCACTCAAATAATGCAATAAAATGATTAACAACCACTAAACGAGTGCAAGGGAGTAATCAGAAAGTCGACTGGACCAATAGAAGACCAAAAACTCCTAAGGAAGGCTCGACACACAAAGCCACTAGATGCCCTAGGGCTAAAAACGTGAAATCGATAGAAAATGGCAAACACCCAAAGGGTAAAGGTTAAAACTAGTTAAACAACTCCAACACACTCAAGCAGTTGAGAAAATGTATCCAAAAACAAAAACCAAGCTCAGAAGGCTTAAAACCAAGCAAACTTTAACATTTCCCAGGCCTGGCATGACTGTCAGGCTGCAACTAGCGCCTTTTAAGGATTGGCGCGGGTTGTATACTGACAACTTGTGCCAATTGGCGCGACTGTTACGCTAAAAAAGTGCGCCAGTCAAGTTTGCTATGCAAAAATAAAAAAGAAGCAATCCAAGACCAGGCCAATGATAACTAGGTAAACCAAGAAGCAAAAACAACAAAAGAACCCAACCCAAAAGGCTAACCAAGCAGGTAAAAATCAAGAAACAACCAAAAAGGCAAGACAAGTTCCCCACCAGAGTCGCCAAATTGTTGAGGAGGTAAATCCCCTATGCGGACGGAGGCGATCCCTACTAGCCCAAACCGGGTCTAGCAACAATCATCAAACACTATAGCGCAAGTTCCTAATTGCAAATTATCATGCCAGTGATGAAGGCCTACCTGGATTCCAACGCTATTATTTGTAGAAGAGGCGGTGCTCCCGTTCCTTCGCTCCGGCAGATCACAGTCCTCACGATCTCCGTGAATGGATACCTGCACATACAAGAAACGACACAAACACAAGCATAAAGTCCAGCATATGCAACTATATATCAGTCAGAAAGGATATAACTTATCATCATCACAAATAACAATAAGAGTGGAACCATAACCAATAGTAGTTCATTAATAATTAATCAAAGAAGAATATAACCAAAGTTGTGACGCTAGATTCTCCTTTGGCCGGGTGGTCAGCAGCACATGTCTCGCAAAGCTTGTTGGGAGTAAGGACAAGCCTCTCTCTTTGGTTCTTGGACAATAATCTCCTTGCTTGGATTTGGCCTTATGGGAATCAACAAGGCTCTTGCAGCATGAAGCTCTTGGAAACTTGACAATTCTGGATCTCTGGAACTATGGAACTAAAAAACTCTGGAACTAGCTTGCCAAGGAAAATGGACAAGCTTTTATAGATGGCGGAAGGGGAGTTGGGATCATCCACAATAATCATGGGATTGGCCATATCATCAAGGAAGCTTCCATGAGAGGTGGAAAACCACTTCCTCTCTATGGAAATCCGTAGCTGAACCACCCAACTCAAGATAGATAGCAATCCAGGAATTTGTTAGGACGAAACTTCCGTTGTTTGTTTGTTAAAAAACAACTTTGATTATGGTTGGCGCGGGTGCGACTCTATGACAGAGCGCCAACTGGCACGCCCTCTTTGGAGGATTTTCCCCCTTGGCGTGAGGGCTGAACCGTGGAACCGCGCCAATGGAAAAAGAGTTATTTTTAGGGTTTTTTTAGCAGGAGATGTCTTCAGGGCAAATAAAGCTCATGTTCAAGGGAATGTAATGCAAGTGTTTGTAGGCCATGTCACTTCTCATAGGTCCCGGAATGAGTCCTCCAAGATGCGGGACAGGGGTAGCACGGACGGTGACAAATTGTTGTGTAACAATATTCATTATCAACAGAAATTAACACATACAATTGCACAACAGTATAAAGCGAGGGGAAATTCCCTGCAATATGACTCTGCCCGATATCAATAGATTAATATTCTTTTATAAGTACAAGTTAAATCTTGGGAAACCCCAAATTTACATAGACAATTTTCAACTTTGGCAAACTCAGTTGCCCAGCTTGTCGGCGCCTCCACACAGTCGTCGCACGACTCACCAACCCTTCATTCACCTCGTCGCACGATCGTGTTGTTTGCCCAACTTGGGCGCGCCTTATCGTAACCAATTCGCCACACACGGGTGCCTCCGCACGAGTCACACCTCCGTTCACAACCCCAACACTTCACCATTTCCACCGTTTCTTCATGCACGGCGCGCTTGTTGATGCCTCGAAAATCGCTGCAACAACATTGGGGAAACCACCCGGTCCGGACCTTAGTACAGCTCCTTTTCCGTTTGGGATAGTGGCTCCGACTGGGGATAATGGGACCAGTTTCCCAGAAATAGATAAAATGGGATGAGTGAATGTTTTATAAGTAACACTAGTGATAGGCGAAAGACTAATACTATTGACAAAATATAAATAAATTAAACTATCCCGGGAATCTATTGAGCTCTAAAGCGTAGCTTTTGATGCTCTATATCTTAAAGATAAATATATAGATTATTGTATCCTTAAGACATATATATTGAATTATTTTGGATTGCTGTGCTTAAATAGTTAAGCGCAGCGATTTAAAGCGATATTACTACACTTTGCACATTTATATCATCAACATATACATGATTGAAAGTAAAAGCATATCATATAAACACCCAATAGTGGAATGAACAAGATTTGCTTGTTATAGCGCATGCATACAATAAACGATAGCAAGATAGAAGTACCATTACTTCAGACAAAGATAGAAGTACCATTTGAGCTGTAGGCCAATCCCAGATATCAATCGCTATGTGTGGCTTTTCCCTTAACGCATAAACATTCCTCAATCAATGACAATAGTGCACAATTGTATCAAGAAATTTCTCCATTAAAGTAAAAGCGACTGGTCGAGTTTCATAAAAGAATAAAGGCTGAAGCAAAATAGTGCAAACTTCAGTCTGTTAAGTCTATTACAAAATTTTACGACCCTTTCTAAAAACATGAAAGGGTCTATAAATACTATGCTAATCTAAATATCTACGAAACAGAAATGCTAACTAAGCTGATATCAATAACTTCTTTTTGCTATTTCTGTTGGCGATCTGAGGAGCTGGAGGATGATTCATTCTTTCGGCTGCTTTCCTTTGAACCTAAGTTGATTGATGGCAAGCATTGGCTCAATTTCAGGAGGTTTGTTGAGCCGCGAACTGAGCTGGGCAGCGTAGGTGGCGTCTTGGATGTCAGGGATCATACATTGAACGGCATCGGTTAAGCATTTGAGGGTGGCTCTTTGTTCATGAGGCTTGATTAGGAAATGCCAATATGTTTCTATGCTTAAACTGTTAACCTCGTCCATTAACCTTCCTCTGCTTTCTAACTCTGGATAACACGTTTGCTCCAATGTATTCGCTGTAGTAACCTTTCCGGGTGTACACTGGGAAACGATGTTTGCTATGTAGAGTGTATCATTAACTAGATCAATCAAATTGTTAGAAGTCAATCTACACCTTGAAGCTGCCCTTTCTGCCTTTAACACCTGTGTGTGCCACTCCGTGAACAGTATATGCTTATGAACCTCAAGTATTCTTGGCAAATTGGAGGCTTTTCCCGACTTCGAATCTTGCCATTCGAGGTATGTTGTAATAGATTCATCGGCTTGATTCAAGTCATCCCTTGCCTTTTCTACCTGCTCATTTACAGCTGTAGTTAATTCGCAGAGTGGTTCCACTTGAGAGAGGTATTGAGCCAAGAGTTTAACTTGTGCTATAAGCGCATTTTTGATTAACATCGCCTCTTTTCTGAATTCCATTATCTGCGAATCTCCTTTGATATTCTCTAGCTGCGCTGTAATTTGAGCGATATGCTCATCCTTGGTCTTTAATGATTGCTCATTCGCCGCTTTTAATTGCTCCAAAGCCTCCATCAATTCATTTTGTTTCTGGATTGCTGCCTGATTAATCCTCTGTTTCTCCTCCTCCCATTGCTGAGCCAATTGGTTATTTATTTGCTGTTGCTCCACTAACTGTTCGCCTGCACGCGCTGTCTTCTGTTGTTGTTCTGCTAATTGTTCCTCAGCTTGTATTACCCTCTGTTTTACATCCGCTAATTCTGTTTGCAACGTGGAGATTTCCTGGTCTTTAGTCTTTAACAGCAGACTTACCTCTGATGCCTTGTCGATAGTTGCAACTGAATAAGCTCCAGCGTACTGTGACAATTTAGTTAGATAATCGGAGGGATCCAGTATCTCCTTGCATACTACATTGCCCATGACCGTTTGTTCTGGAAAGATGGAAGGTTGATCAAGCCTTCGTCTCTTTCTCGATCGCTTTACCACGGCTCTGTGCCTTGGGCTATAGAAGACATCCAATGGAGGAATATCTTCTTCTTGTAGAGTGATTTGGTCGCTAGGAACTTTCGGAATTATTTCCACATCCTTAGTTTTAGGTGGGCCGCTGGTTTCGCTCAAAACCTGAGATGAGGTATCATCCTGTACACTGCTACTTTTAGGAGTATCAGTATTCTGTGAGTCTTTTCCTCCACTAATAATGGTGCTGAATTGCTGCCATTCCTTTTGTAATTCAGGGTCTGTGATAGCACCCTTGTTAGTATCGGTGGTGGTTTGTTTAGACTGAGACTCCTTTAGCAATTGTTCTTGTTTTTCCTTTTCTTGCTGCTCCTGTTCCTTCTGCCGCATCTCTGCCTGCTCTCTTCGCTAGTTGTCCTCGTGCTCTTTGCGCTGTCTATCTTCCTCTTCTTTCTTTGAGCGCTCCTCCTGCTCTTTCCTTAAGCGCTCTTGTTGTTCTTTCTTCTTCTTCTCCTGTTCTTTCCTTAGGCGCTCTTGTTGTTCTTTCTTCAGCTTCTCCTCTCGACCTTTCTTTTGTTGTTCCTCCTGCTCATTATTATTGGCCTTCGTTGTATCAGGAGGTTCCTTTGTCTGTTGTTGGCCAGGATCGCTTGATGATGCTGCTTTGGTTGGGATTAATAAATCTAGAGGCAGAGTTTGCAACCTCTCCTCCCTGAGTTTATTAAACTCAATTAACCCTTCATCGTTGTATCGCATTTTGGCGAGTTGTTTGGCCTGAAATATCAATTCGGCTGTAGAGAAAACATCATCAAACATATCTTCCTTATGATCAAATGTCGCTAATTTGGCATGTTCCAAAGCGGCATATGCAGTTCGCTTTGGGTCAAATGCTCTATTCGGAATTGTGACAAGATTTAGAGCTTGCATCTTCTTGGCCTCTTTTTCTGCATGTTTTAGATCATGCAGGGTGAAGACTCCACATCTGAAGGGAAAAGTAGGCCAGCCCTTTTTCTTCTCCTTTTTGAGAGTCTGTGTGGTGCTCTCAGCTGAAATTTGGTAGGCAATTTCCCTTGCTAGCAGTTTGTCAGGGACATATAGGGGGAGGACGTGAGGGTTGGCTTGGCTGCCAAAGACTCTAACATAAGTAAAATATTCTTCACCAAACCAACTACCCACTGCTGGCAAGTCAAAAGAGGCTAGGTAGGAGATCCTTGGAATAGGCTTATCAAAACCTGCATAATAAACAGGAACCATGAAACCATTACAAATCTGATATATGTGGCTTTTATGGGATGACTTCCACATCTTGCGATGGTAAATATGAATGGGCGAGGGGTCCTGTGCAGTCCACCTCCAACCAAGAATAGGGAATTCAGAATTAAAACACAAGGTATCCAAGATATATGCACTGTAGTAGAAGGGGGGAATTTTCCTCTCAGTGACTCTAGTTTTGTTCCTAAAGTCACTAACAGCTAATGCTAACTTATCCGAAAGGATAGTAGCCCAATCCATAATCCAACTGTTGACTGCCGCCTCCATGAGAGGAACCATTTCAATGGTAAAAATGGCAGAGTCGTGCAAACCCCACAATCTACACATCATTATACCGGCGTAGCAATAAGGAGAACACAAAGAGTCGACTGAGTACTTATCGGAGGATTCGTGCTTGTGCTTATTTGGATTCTGCCTCCAATCTTTGATAGGTTCGGACTCAATCTCATTCTCACTTGCGAATTTCTCCAAAAATGCGCTATTGTATACTTTCTCTGGCTTAGGTAAATGATACATTTGCCTCAGATCTTCTGGCTTAAAGGACCCAAAAAGCCTCCCGTCCTTTGCGATAAAAGTTCGGTCTGTGATGGGGATTTCTTCAATTGCCCATTTCACGACATCAGTATATGGAAGCATTTGCTCCCTTGCCGCTATCCTATGGAGGAAGGAATCGGCCAAGTCTTTGAGAGTGCACTCTGATTTCTTCAATGAATCTGCGGTAGCTTCGTCTACCACCTGCGTTGGTTTCTCGGCCTCTAACAAGTCATAAGTTCCTTGCCAAGTTGTTCTGGCAAGGCCCGCACATGTTGTGTCGGATATCAGGCCCTTCTTGTTGTTTACTACTGCTTGTGGTGTAGCAGGTGGATTGGAAACACCTGCAACTTTCTTTGACTTTTTACCCATCGTGCCCGAATCCTTTTGTAAAACTGTATTCTGCACAGAGAGGCGATTTTGGCGTAACACAGAGATAACAGTAAAACTCACAGTTGATAGCAAAATGAAGAAGAGGAACGTTGATATACTTTGCTTTTGTTAAAATGGCGCAGAGACGATCTATAGGCAGATCTTAGGGTATGGATCCATTAAGTGACCGTATAGAACCTGCCACCTTATAAATGCCCATTATACCAATATTTGGTCGAAAGATCTCTTAAAGCATGCAATGGGCGTATTGGCGGCTGAGCGTGAGTGATTATGCCTTAATTGTCATTAAATCGGGCTTTCCAATCACTTTAACGGCTTTTTGTTGAGAACCGTGCCTTATCGCATCGCATCGGGAGGGGGTGCATGACCGGCTTTAACAATGTTTTGAATATTGCCGATCGCCGATTGCGATATCGCATCGGCGAAAGGCATATGCACATTAAGGATGAAACGGGGGGAGCCGCCGATTGCCGATTGCGATATCGCATCGGCAAAAGGCATATGCGCAATGCTTGTAATATAAAGGGGATGTGCCGATTGCCGATTGCCGATAGCTTTATCACATCGGGGCTTTAATAAGGGGCGCGTTAGTGGTGCACAAGGGGATTGCCGATTGCGATATCGCCGATAGCTTTATCGCATCGGGGGGGAAGCCTTTTGGCCATTTGTTGCATCCTTTATATTATTGCGATATGCGATCCTCCGATCGCTTTATCGCAATAATCACATATTCGCTTAATTTTCACTTTTTAAATAGATATTGCTTTTAAAGGGTCATTTTATAAAGCGCTCCATTGATTTGTCGGACTTTTACAAAGTAAGAGTTTTGATATCAATTTTATTTTTAAAGGGACCTATTTCATATTTTAATGTTTTTGTGAATAAAAATAATATGAAATGGGGGGTTGTTCGCAAAGCACAACACAACATAAAAACAGAGACAAATGTACTATATCAGAAACACAAGACAACAAAAATGATAAAGGAGTTCACCCCTCTCCTGGGCTACATCTCCTATTCTAGCTTCCAATGTTGGGCCTCTTTCATGAAGTGCTCAATTTTGTGTTTACATGGATTTATAGTGCTCAAAATGTAAAAATTATGTCTCTAATGGCTCCAGTACAGTAAAAAACCCCCAATTGGGCTCTTGTTGGGCTAAATTTGGCCAAAAACTAAAGAAGTTATGCTCTCTAGAAGTTTTTCTGCTAACTACTCTACAAATTGCACTGGCCTACCAACCATTCTACGAATCCTCCTTTTCTAGAACCGCTAAGCGATAATTTCGCCCGGAGCCGGCAAGATTCGCACTGAATTGGGTGCAATTTGTTGCCTCGTTTAAATGCCTAATGACCCCCGTGAGCAGGAAATATTGGGCCATGTGCCCTCCTATCCATTGTTGGATCCGGGTTTGGAATAACTCTGCACCAACAATTATAACTCCGCTCTACACCGTGGTTTGGTTTTCATGCCACTGAGATGGACTTAACCACACTCTAACTAGGGTTGTGTTTATATGCCACCAAGGTGTATTAACCCTCCTCGAACTGTGGTAAGGTGATATGCTACTGGGGCTTTGGGTCAGGGTTAAGCCCGAGCCCTCGGCTCCCTTGCTTGTGGTCTCGTGAGTGTGGGGTGATTGGGTACCAAGGCTTAACCTCGGCCTCATCCCCCAAACACCAACCTTGGAAACTTTAAAACAAAGTTTGGAACTATAGTGGTTAAGATCCACCTGATAATAGAACAGTAAGGCTCTGTACTACCACTCCATAGGTCTTGTGTTCAATTCACCTGGACGTCTGTTCGGTCATAAAAAAAAAGATTGCAAACCTGTTGGGATGCCTCATGGCTGCCCACTATTGGCCCGCGTAGCTCCCATCCATTGGGCCAAAAAACCACAAATTTGACCAATGCAGTGAGGCCACTTGGAAGCCTACCATTGGCCCAGAAACATATTCAACCTACCCAATCACCCTTTTCAGTCAACATACAGACTGCCCAGTAAACATACCTACATCCAACCTGTAAATTTTTTATGTGTTTGGCAAAACGATTAGAACACGATATTGGGAGCATACGATATCAGTTTTGAGCGATTCAAGTTGTGTTGGATTCAGGGTGTCGAGCTCTATGTTTTGGCATAGGTTTTAATAACTTTTGAACACTATGAATTTTGAGAACTTTACTGATCCCTTGGATCATAACTACACTAAAATACTTTCTTGTAGTCAACCACCCCTGAGACCCCTAAGGAAATAAGCACTCAAGGGAGAATCGCACTTGTCATTAAAAACACATGAGAATATAGAGCACACAGTGAATCCACCTGCAATCCAATAGGATTGCAGAGCATACATTGTCTCCACCCAAACATTCACTTCTGGGAATCCAAATCACACAGTGTCACCACCTGCAATCTATCAAGAATCCAGAGGCCACAACATCTCCACCGAATAATCACTTATAGGAATACATATCCCAATGGATCCACCTAATTACACTATAGGAATCCAGAGCACATAATGCCTTCTCCTGCCATCTTATAGGAGTCTAAAGCAAACTACGCCTCCACCTGATAGCTTTCATGGGAATTAGATTCCACCCTAAGGGTATCCACCTGTGAGAACCAAGAGAAGTCACAAGGTGACCAGTGTCTCCACCTACTATGTAGGAATCCAGATTCCACTACCAACCCACCTTCCCAATTCCACAACTTGACCTTTGAAAATACTCTCCATCTAGCTCCCAAACCTGGGCTTATGTTGATGCTCATCCAGAGATTTCTCGCACTACTGTTGAATAGTTCCCTTCATTTCCACACAATCCTTATGCCTTAGCCTTCTTTTGTTCTTCTTCCTTGGTCCTTCCTTGCTCTTCACATCTTTTGTATAGCGCTTGAATTCCTCCTCATGAGATTGTCCTCTCCCTTTCCACTCCCTTCCTTTCGTGTGTTGACCAATGTTTGGCATCCCTATAGGACTTGCTCAACCTTTTTCTCTCAAACGTCCATATTCCTTCGTAAATTCTTTCTCAATGCAACGAGGGTGTGGGTGAGTTTTTAATTTTAGCATTTAAATCTTGGATTATTCCCCAAGCCATTCCCAAGTAGCTCCTCCTCCAACCTCTGAATTTGTGTCCACTCTCATTGTCTAGTCAATTTCATATATTATCACAATTAATTAAAATTAGACATGAAAATATTTACATGAGGGGGTAACCAAAAGTACTTGTCACGAACCCCATCCCCTTAGAGGAACACCATCAATGGTGTTTAATTCCCGAACACATAAAATTCATAGCGAGATTTATATACACAACTTTTTACATTCACATTTTCTTACATAACAAACAAAAATGGGTATGATGCCCTCTTTTGATTAGTTAACTCCCAAGTGGCTTCATTTGATCCAAAGTGCTTCCATTGAGCCTTGACCTACTTGACTTCTTGATTTTAGAGTATGATCTACCTCTTATATAAAATGCAGAATGGCTCAAACTGGAATTCTCCCCTATCCACAAACCAATCAATCACATGATTAGCACCATGTATTTATTTTTTAAGAAAAGAGATATGGAAAACATCATGTGCTTTCACTGTGGGAGGTAAGGCCCAATTATAGGCCACTAGTGCCACTCTTTCAGTAATCTAAAATGGTCCACAAAACCTAAGTGCCAACTTGGCACAAGACCCAATTCTCAATGAACTATTCCTTGGTCTGACACGGAGGTAAACATGTTCCCCCACCTGGGACTCTTTTTGCATTCTCCGTTGATATGCATTTTCCTGTCTTCTTCTATCTTTGATTGTTGCCTAATATCAATTACTTCATGACCCATTTCCTTCAACACATTTGGCCTAATATGCACTCTGTTTACTGGATCATTCTAGTTAATAGGTGTATTGCATTTTCTATCATAAAGAGCCTCAAATGGACTTATGTTCAATGAATCCTAGTACCCATTGTTGTTGTAAAACTATACCAACAATAGAAACCCTTCCCACCTCTTTGGCTTATGCATGACATGAACTTGATCATGTCTTCCAACACTTTTTTGAACCTTTCAGTCTTCCTATTTTTCTAAGGATGATACATTGTGTTGAAGGCTAACTCTATCCCAAAACCCGCAAGTAGAACCTTCCATAATTTTGATGGGAACTTAGTATCCCTATCTAAGATGATATTATTAGGTACACCATGCAATATCATGATTTATTTTATGAAAATATGAGCAACATCACTGGCCCTATCCGTGGATTTAATAACTAAAAAGTGAGCTACCTTGCTCAGCTTGTCTACCACCATCATGATGGCATCATGCTTCCTATATGTCCTTGTAATTCTGGTAATGAAGTCCATTGAAATGACTTCGCACTTCCACTCATGAATGGGGATTGGTTGTAGAAATCACGTTGAGTGTCTACATTCTACCTTTACTTGCTAGCACTCCAAGCACCTGGAAAAGTATTTAGGCACATCTTTTTTCATGCTGGCCAATAGTACACCTTTTTCATAGTTGTCACGATTTTTCAATAACTAGAATACATTATTTTATGAGAATCATCATAAATTAGCTTCTTCCAATCGCCCATACAAGGTATATACCACAATCATTTGAAATTTAATTGTTCCTCCTCTGTAAGGGTTTAGTTTTTTCTCAATGCCCTTTCAGGGCTCTTGCTGTAAGCGTTCTTTGATTTGCTAGACGTTCTCATATTGTTGTGTTGATTCCTTAATATTTTCTTGGATATTAACTTCTCAAGAACTCATAGATGCTACGTGGGCTACCTATAGCCTTCTATTGAGTGCATCAACTACTTTATTTTCCTTGCATTTGATGTACTTGACATCAAAATTGAACTCACTGATCAAGACTAACCATCTTACCTTCCTTAAACTCAGCTTGGGCTGATCAAACAGGTACCTTAGCCCTCCATAATCTAACATCAATACAAATTTTCTTCCGAGGATATAATTCCTTTACATCTTCAACACATGAACTATTGTTGCCAATTCTAAGTCATGAGTAACATAATTCTGCTCATGCTCATTCATCTTTATGGAATCATAATAGACCACCTATCCTTCTCACATGAGGACTCCATCAAGCCCTTACTTGTAGGCATCTATGCACACCACACAATACTTCTCCAGATCTGTTATCCTTAATATCCGTACGTGTGTTAGAAAATATTTTAATTTCTCAAAGTTGACTTCACATTCCGTTATCCACTGAAATTTTACTCCTTTCCTTTACAGTTATGTGATTGGATGCCCAATATAAAAGTGAAACTATGGTAATAACTTTCCAATCCCATGAATGATCTGATTTCTACCACATTTTGAGGAGTAGGCCACTGCATAATGGCTTTGATATTTTCTGGGTTTAATGCCATTCCTTCCTTGGAAACAATGTATCCCAAATATTGTACCTATGTCTAAAAGAATTCACATTTTTTTATTTTGGCATAGAGCTTGTGCTCTCTCTGCAAATGTATTATGACTTCCAAATGTTCTTCATGATCATCCTTGGTTTTTGAATAAACCGATATGTCATCAATAAAAACTAGTACAAACTAGTCCAAATATGGACTAAGGACATCAAAAATGTTGTTAGAGCATTTTTGAGCCCCAATGGCACAACTACAAAATCATAGTGTATGTATTTGGTTCTAAATGTCATTTTATCTTCATCTTTGATGCATACTTGACGGCACCCAAACCTCAATCAAACTTTAAAAAGACCACAACTCCTCTCAACTAGTCAAACAGATCAGTGATCCTTAACAAAGGGTATATGTTCTTGATTGTGGCCTTTTTGAGTTGTATGTAATTAATAAACAACCTCAATGTGCAATCCTTTTTCTTCATGAATAATATAGGTGCTTCTCCATGTGACACGTTGGGTTAGATATATCTTTTATCTAAAAAATTCTTCAACTATAATTCCAACTCTACCAGCTCTAGGGTACTCATTTGGTATGGGGCCTTCAATACTGGCATTGATCTTAGTAATAGTTTGATAAAAAATTCAATTTCTCTTCTTGGTGATAGTCCTAGGATCTCTTCAAGGAACAGATTGCTAAATTCTTTATTATTGGGTGTTATTCCCATCTGTTACTACTACCTTCAGAGTCACTAGTCACTTGGACAGTGAATAGCTCACATCCCTTCTTGTTGCACCACTTCAATTGCAATGCAGTGATTTTCCGAACTATCACCAGCTTCACTTTTCCTTGTGGTGTCACCTTTTCCCTTGTGTAATTGAGGCATTTAATTGATTTTCTAAAGAAATCAACTTTGGTTCTATGGTCTACCAACCAATCCATATTCAGTGGTACAAAGTTTAGATTTGCAGTGATGGTCATGCTTCCTATCATGACTAGGTATGACTTCAACACATGCTCAACTCATTTCTTAATCTTCATGGTCAGTTGGACTAGCCATGATTTGTCATGGGTTGTACTCTATAACACGCATCTCTCTAAAATATTTGGGATAACGTCACTTAAATTAGAACCTAGGTCTATCAATATTGAAATTGGTTGGTTATGAATCATAACTTCTATCTCAACTATGGATGGTTGGTGATTGACCTGCCTGTTGTCCAACGTGGCATAAATTCATGGCACACTCTTAGTTTAATCCTTAATGCTCTTTGCCTCTTGCACATTGTATACTTTTGGACCATTCCGTTGCTACTAAGGGCAATCTCTCTGTCAGTGGTTCTCTCCACACGTCCAACACTACATAAGTCCTTATTTAAACCTCTCGACTTCAACTCTGTTAGGCTTAATGAATCAGTCATTATCAGCAATAATATCCTTCTGTGGATACCCATCTAAGGTGAAAGTGGGAAATTTCACACTTCCTCTCACATACTATTGGCATTTACCTTTAAAACTTTGGTTTCCCTTTGTTCTCTCATCAACCTTGAACTCAGGTTTGCACTTTGATTTCTCATAGAAATATTTCAATTTTTTGATGGCCTCCTTCAATGTTTTAGGCTCATTGAACTCTATTTTTTCCCTGAACGCCCGAGGAAATCCATTGAGATATCTTCGAATATTTGTCTCCCTATCCTTAATGTAAGGTGTGTATCTCAGCATCTCCAAAAATTTGTTTGTATATTCATCAGTTGGTAGTTTCTCAAGTTTATGCTCATAAAATTCCTTGACCTTGTTGTCATAGTATCCCTCATATAAATGCTTATCCTTGAGATACCTCTCAAATCTCCTCTAGGATAGCTCCTTTTGTCTAATATTTTTTACATTCCTCAAATATTCCCACTAGATATCTTCCTTTCCCTTAGAACTGAAGATGGCTACCATAGCCTTCATGTTCTCAAAGTAATCATGTGCCCTGAAGTACTTCTTCATACCTAAAAGCCATGCCTTTTCTTCCTCAGCCTTCCTCATTTCTCCATTGAATGTGGTGTAGAATTTCCTTTTAGATTCAAAATGGTTATGTAATTTTCTAAAACAATAGACTTCAATCTACTCTACTCATCAGCGGAAACAATTAATCGATCGATAAGTCACGAAGCATACAAGAGAAACAATTCAATCAACACATTACACAATTATTTTCTGGGGAAAGCCACAACTAAAAACCAGTGCTATATGTATATTGCATTAGTCATAAAATATGAGAAAATTACAATGATTTTCTCAAGCTCGAGCAACCTCTGCACTATCTCTATCTATCTCACAACTTCCTAAACAAGCCTAGGCCAATACTTAACCAATTGTTTGCTTACCCAAGTCCCTCTTCCTTGCATTGTTTCATTGGGAATTAGCCCCCTATTAATTAGGAAAATTCCAAAATTGGAATTGTGCAATCCTCATAGGCCTTCCTCTAACTACATGCACCACATGTACAATTTGGATGATTATACCATTGATAGTACATTGCCCTTGAACTCCAATCTCAACTGGGTAACTCTCAGATCTGACATGCATGAGTTATTTATGAGTGAATCATTAGTGAACTGGTTAAACACATGAAACATTGCCCCACTGTCTGACCCCTACTAGTTCCTCCATCAGTTGGAACTAGTTTAGCTGACTTTAACTCAATTAAAATGAATGAATTAATTAAAACTCAAAATAAACTCAACTAGGGCTCCTATAAAGTAGGAGATACTTTACATGACTCAATTTATAACCTCAAAGTGAATTAACTAAGCCAACTAAGTCAAATAAACTTAGTTAACTCATACAAATTGTCCTGTGATGTGGAATTACAATTTTATCCCTAATTTAATTCAAGGAAAAAATTTAATCAGTATTTTCTTGTTTCATTTTCAACACTCCCTCTCAACAAGAAAGGGATTATCAGATACCCTAATCCTGCCTCTATGGGACTCAAATTTTCCTCTTGACAATGCCTTAGTCAAGTTGTCTGCATCATGTTCCTCAATAGGAATCTACTCCAGCAACATGATTCTCCTCTGCACACAATCTCGTAGATGGTGATACCGGATGTCGATATGCTTGGACCGATCATGAAATACTGGATTCTTAGAGAGTTTGATACAACTATGATTGTCACAACAAATCATTGTAGGATCCATCTACTGACCAAATAACCCAACAATGATCTTCCTCATCCAGATAGCTTCACAAGTTGCTTGACTAGTAGCCATGTACTTTGCTTCTACCGAGCTAAGTGCAACTAATCTCTACTTCTTGTTGTACCAATAAATTTTTGTTGACCTAATGCTGAAGATTCCCCCTGATGTGCTCTTCCTGTGTAATGGAATCCCTTCCCAATTTGCATATGTGAAGCCTTGCAACTTCACTCTCTCTGTTTGTCTGTACCAAAGAACAAAATGAGTGGTGCCTCTAAGGTATCTCAACACATGTTTAGTTTCCTTCCAATAGAGTTTGGTTGGCTTAACCATTGCTTGAATAAGTTGGTTAAGTGCAAAACATATGTCTGATTGTGTGTTCACCAAATATATAAGTGAACCCACAAGTTGCGTGTAAATAGTAGCTTCCACTACTTCACTTGAAGTAGCATCTTCCTTCCTCCAATTCCCTGCTAAAGGAGTCTCCATGGGTTTTCTTCTCTCCATGTGGAACTTATTTAGTATCTCGTTAGCATACTTGCCTTGAGAGACAAATAGTTTCTCATATCCTTGCCATACTTCCATACAAATGAAATAATGCATGAGCCCCAGGTCCTTCATCTCGAATTCTCTTGCAAGATCCTCTTTGAAATATTTTACTAGCTTCACATCACCTGTTACAATTAAATCATCATCATATAATACTATAATCAATAATTTACCTTCAACCACATTATGGTAAAGGTTTGCATCTTCTTCACTTTTGTTGAAGCCAAACCTAGGGAAATAGTTGTCGATCCTAGTGTACCAAGCATGAGGTGCTTGTTTCAATCCATACAAAAATATCTTAAGTTTGCACACATGTGACTCTCTGTTGAAGGCCTCAAATCCTTCTGGCTGCTCAATGTACCTCTTCCTCAATCACTCTGTTGAGGAAGGTTGTCTTCAAATTTATCTAATGTATCTTCCATGCCATCTATGTTGAAAGTGCTAGAATAGATTTGATTTAAGAGTACCTCACTACTGGAGCAAAGGTCCAGACGTAATAAATTACCTCCACTTGAGAGAACCCTTTGGCCACAAATCTAGCCTTGTGATTCTCGACACTCCCATTTTCTATTTGCTTTACCTTGTAAAGACATCTGGAACTCACCACTGACTTGTCTGCTAGTATTGGGACCACTTCCCAAACACTGTTTCTGATAATGGAGTCATACTCCTCTACAATGGCATCAACTTATAGTGTTGTTGCACTACTTCCTCAAATGAGGACGGCTCAGACTCTACACTCTCACTCATCAGAACCATGTAGCCAGTGTACCGATCTGGTGACCTCCTCTGCCTACACTGTGATGTGCTCCCACATTCTTTCTAGGATCATGCATCAATCTGTTAGCTTATCTAGTGCGCTTCCTTCCATCTCTGGAAGTCTCTGCATGAGTGGGTGCTTCCACTCTCTGATCCTATGCACGTGGCTTCTCCACATCATCCCGAGGTTTTCCTTTGGCGCCAAAAGCTCCTCAGCTACATGTAACTGAAGCTCACTCTCAAGGGAACATTTCATGGCCTTCTCTTCATCAAACTTCACATCTGTACAAACCATTGTCATCTTGTGAGATGGAAGGTACACCTGATAGTTGTGAAGTGTATCAGTGTACGCCACAAATATGCCCAACTCAGTTGTTGGCTCTAGATTTTTCCTTCCATACTTTGTAACATGACAGTAAATAGATGAACCAAATATCTTGAAGTGTGACACATTTGGTTTCCTCCCTGAAAAATCTTCTTCTGGTGTGCTCATCCTGAGAATCCAATGAGGACTCTTGTTCTGCACATATATAGTTGTGTTGCATGCTTCAACCCACAAGTGTAACAATAGACTATGATCATGTAGCATTGCTTGTGCAACACCCACAATACTTTTTTTCTTGTTTTCAACCACCCCATTCTGTTGTGGGTTATGGGGTGTTATTAAATCCTGTCAAATGCCTTCTGATGCAAAGAAGTTCTTGAATTTATTCGACACATATTCTCCATCATTATCTCTCCTGAGAGCCTTCACTTTCCTACCAGTGTCTTTCTCAACAAGTTCTTTAAATTGACAAAATTTAGAGAATGTTTGATATTTCTTCTGTATGAATAAAATCCATCACTTACATGAGAAATCATCTAGAAATATTACATAATTCTTGTTCTTAGTCGTGGAGGCTATCGAGAATGATCCACACACATCTATGTGAACTCCTTCAAGGATTGCTTGCGCTCGACTGTCCTTATCATAAAAGGTGGATTTGGTATACTTCCCCAATGTACACCCTTTGCATGTATCTCGTTTCTCTAGTGCACCCTTGGAAAGTCCTATAGAAATCTATTGCATGATCTTCAAAGCTCCATGGTGCAAGTGGACCAATCTTCTATGCCACAATTCACCAATGTCTCGGCTCTGCACCTTCTCTGCTTTTGTGATCAATGTTGCACAATATTCTACATCCAATTTGTAGAGGTTCTTCACCTAAACCCCAATCTGCTTCACTTTTCCTGTGGTTATGTTATGAAGGAAATCCTTTCCTTTTCGAAATATCACATCGTAGCAACGATCCTCCAACATAGAAATTGAAACTAAATTCTTCTTCATACCTGGAACATAAATGACATCTTTTAATGTGAGAGGAGAACTAGACTCCCTTTGAAAATTAATAGTATTGATGTCGGTCGCATTATAACTTCCATCATCTCCCATCTCGATGTGCATCTAGAGGTCCTTCTCCAAGTCACTGAAAAATTATTTGTTTCCTGTCATATGGAATGAGGCTCCATTATCTAGATAATGCACACTACCCATCACCGATTTCACCATGAATGCAATGAGGGTGAAATCCAACTCAAATTGTGAAGAAAAATCTTCACCTATAGCTCCTCCTGAGGGCTTCTTGTCGGCCTTCTTGTGCAGACAGTTTGTGGCATATTGTCCCAACTCATGACAATGAAAACATTTAATCTTCGAC
The DNA here is from genome assembly GCA_000404065.3 of Pinus taeda. NCBI lineage: Eukaryota > Viridiplantae > Streptophyta > Pinopsida > Pinales > Pinaceae > Pinus > Pinus taeda. The sequence continues at coordinate 63,032 of APFE030464463.1, read as the reverse complement.
AATGTAACACCACCTCCCAGGTCTACCCAAAGTAACAATGCCAACCAAGGTAAACATGAGAAGAGATGCTACTATGATCCAATTCGACCTCCTATGTCACCTTAAGGAAGTGGAATCGATGAAACATCACATATAAACATCCAACATCATCAATAGACCCCTCAGGAGACAAGTTAACCACTTAGACAACCTATCCTTGGGTCCCATTTCTATTCTGCAAATCTTAGGCATCAATCACTCTCATGCTATGGGAAATGGGGTGACCAACAACCTAAATTCACTCTCACAGGCTTGCCTGTTAGTGACTTTGGTCCAAAATTGCTAGTTTTGTGCTAGCGACCCCGAGATTTGAGCCACTTTTCTAGCCCAGAATCTCGACCTTTGCCCATAACTTGTTGTAACTTTCAAAAATCATTGAAAACATGATAACCATGCTGATTAATAAAAAATCACCCCCAGGACTAGTCCTGGGCATCCCCAATTGGGATTGACATTATGTCAAACACTTGGCATCAATGCAAGCTATAGGTCTATGATACAAGACAAAGCATAAATTACTAAAACAACTTACGAAACATCATCAGAAGGATCACCTAATTCTCCATTGAACTACTATATCATCAATTAGGTCTTGTATCCATCCATTTAATTGTTACAAGTAAATACATGAAATAACCATGACATAAACTAGTCACACAACCATGCTTATAACCATCATCAAACCATGTAAATATCATATATATGAAAACCATTAAATACACCTATAAATCAATGAAAAAGTAAGAGATATTAGCTTTTATTAATCATAGGAAAATCTGACCAGGTTCGGGACTTCCACGTACCACCTGACCATAGACATGGCTAAACCAAATCTCTCTTTCAACCAGTCACCCTCGTGCCATATTCCAAACATGAATGTGGGATCTCATAGGACAACCAATCCAAGAAAAACTAAGGGAATCCATAGGTTAAACCATCTCCACCCTCATCAAATCATGATCACACCAAGACTGGTGCTCCGATCACAACTGAAATGAACTTGGAATGCCATCCAGAATGCATCGCTATCCTTGAGGAATTTTCCGTCTCCTTGTCTCTCAGGCTTTACCGCAATCCAAACCTAGATCACTAGGCCCTAAACTGAGACTATTCCCTTAGGATTTACCATGTATCCTGCCAAAATCATTCAAGGGATTCCTAGGCCTTTGGGAATGAACCTTGAGACCACCTCTCCCCCAGATTCCAAAATCCATCAGACAATCAAAAGTTCCAAAAACCGAGATAAACATCCCAACATACCATGGCATTCGGAAAAAAGCAAGGCTAGGTTGAAAACCACTGTCATAACCCGGCAAAACCATGTCACTGACAACAAGAAAACCATTCACCCACATGCAAAGCCATGCATGTCCAAACCAGCTAGGAAATCACACATGCAAAAGGTTACCTGCAATTATTCCTACTGAAGTTTCTTGATCCTGCTTTCCTTTCCTTGATCCTCACTTGCCTTTCCTCTCCTTTGCTTGCTTTTCCTTCCTTTTCTCCAAAAACTAGAGTGCAGAAGAAAACTCTAAGTGACCAAGAGTGAGAGAGAGTGAATAATGAGAGAGAGCTCCAAACTTGAACTAACAAAAGGTTGAACTGACAAAAGCCATGAACTTGTCCTCATAAGCCTTTTTATGCATGAGGCCTCTAATTTCTTCATTTCCCATTATTTTCCTTCAATTTTCTCCTCAAATGCAACATGTGACCTTTTACCTTCTTTTTCTCCTAATTTCCTTTATTTTCATAAATAAATGTGCAAAAAATGTCCTCTTGCCTTTTAATGCCTTGTAGGTTTTACCCCCGCACAGAAATTACCTGCATACGGATTCTAAAACATAGAAAATAAACAATGCGAGAGCATAACACATAAAACTAATATACACAGAGATTTCCCCTGGATCCAAAAACCGGGACTACCAACTTGATTTTTCATTATGTTCCTTTCAATGTTATAATACATATTTATACATGTCGAAGCATCCAATACCATGGACTGAAAACCATGGCATCCAATACCATGGACCGAAAACCATTGCATCCAAAAACATGTGCGAAAATCATGCACAAAACCATAGGTGGGTCTGCCCAAGCTAACATAGGGTCCAAAACCAAAATTTTTTGGGGTGCTGCCTCGGACCCCATAAAGTGGAGTTACGGGTACGCCTCAAACCCCCTGTGAACCCCCCCTCGCTACACAATCGGCACAACGAAGGGGGGATTTGACAACGAAGGGGAGATTTCCCCCCCCTCTAACCCCTCGGTTAACTATGTGGGCTAGTCGTGAAAGAATATAACACAACCCAACATTCTCCCACTTGTTGTTTTCTTTCCACAGGGAGCCACAAGAGAGTTTATTCATTTTTCTAGCCCTGAAATGCCCATTGTCTCTCTACACCAAGAGAACTTCCCAGAGCTCATATATTTTGTCAATGCATTTGCAGTATTCTTCAAAGTGTCCACCTTTACCAGCAACACCTTTTTGTCTTCTATCATATCCCTCACAAAGTGATACTGAACATCAATGTGCTTTGTCTTTGAATGACATGCGGGGTTCTTTGCCAAGAAAATTGCACTTTGGTTGTCATAGTCTTTCCTTAGAGCTCCCTGTACTAACCCCATACTTGAACACAATCTCTGCAACCAAACTGCTTCCTTGCTTGCATGAGTGGCTGCCATGTATTCTGCCTCTATAATTGATAGTGCCACTACAGATTGTTTCTTACTCATCCAACTGACTACACCTCCAAGTAGGTTAAACACATCCCCACTTGTAGATCTTCTTTGATGCAGATCTCCAGCCCAGTTTGCATCAACAAAGCCATGAATATCTAACACTCTACCCAATCCTGGTGTTCCTTGATAGCACAAACCATAATCACTAGTGCCACGCAAATACCTACAAACCCGCTTCATTGTTTTCCAATGCTCCTTCCATGGTTTTGACATAAACCTGCTCAATACTCCCATTGCATGTGCAATGTATGGTCTAGTATACCATCGCATACATCAAGTTATTGACTGCACTTGCATATGG